>JAZFAU010000026.1:1700000-1842500 GCA_037178615.1 Dione vanillae
AGGTATAACAGGTATATAGTTATATAACCGGCAACGCTCTTGTAACACCTGTGCTGTTACACAGGGCCGTGGGCGTCGGTGATCACTTACCATCAGGTGACCTGACCGCTCGTTTGCCTTGTCCTTTCCAAAAAAAACCTGGATTTACATCTAAAATGAGCGCATTTAGGGAAGCCATTATAATATTATAAATAGCAATTATATTTATAATATCATAGAAATTATTTTATGTATATTTTTATTATTTTCTATGCATAACAATTCATTTTATTCATACATTTAAAATTAAATAACTTTATTTCCGTCATGATTATATTGAAAACAAAGGAAAATAACAACCACACATTATTACAAACATGTATTTATTTACACAGCCCAGTGAAGATTTCATCATACTACAATGTATTACTAAAATAGGATCTACAGGATATAGAAAGTTTTTGAAACCCAGATGATTACTGGCTTGTTTATAATAGTTATTAAGTGCATAAAGAAACAAATTAATTTGGATCATAAAAGTATAAATTACATTAAAATATATATTTTTATAACATAATAATCTGTTTATTATAAATAATCACATACAAAGAATATATTTTTTAAATATAACCGTTTTTAATATCAAAAAGACAAAAATAAAATAAGTATATACATATGTAGATATTACAAGTATCAATCAAATAAGACTAATATTTTGAAAACTAAAGATCAAGATTTACTTCACAAGCATAACTAAAATTTAGAAGCATGACAACACAGCCCTAAGTGATCTATTTATAATACTTTTATGTACTTTTATATGCATAAATATTTAAAAAAAACACACACACACACAGTTATGTTATTAAATTAATAAAATAACTATAAAAAAATTAATATTTTCTGTAATTTCAGATCATAGATAGTGTTCGAAATATATGTATATAAATATATAGTAATTGACGAAGCCTAGACATTGACATTATGTGCGTTAGTTTGACATAACCCCTCTCAAGATGTCAATTAGAAATTACCTATGCATATATATTCAATAAATGACAGTTAACACTAATCGAAATCTCTGACTGTAGCTGTAAAAAATAGCTGAAATTATTGACGTTTAAAATAATAGCTGCTACTCTAGTAGGTAAGTTGAAAATAGGCTGTCGTTTATCTAATTCTAACACCTTCTTCTAAAACATTATAATAAATACGTATATTTCACCTTATATATACACATAAACATACATTTCAAGCAATCGTTATGAAATGCTACAATATAAACGTATAAAATTTATAATGCTGCTAGAAATTTAATAATTTACATTCAATTTTATACTAATTATACAAGTAAAGGGCATTAGAAAAACAAATGTGACTGGCAATAAATAAAATACATACATTTGAAAAATTAAAACAAAACAATCTCAAGACAAAAAGTTTTCACTTGTAATCTGATAACAATAAAATAAAAATATTATTTTCAGAGAAAGAAAATTATTTTTTAACATTTATTATTTTAATTTCACACCCAAAAATATAGTTTGACATCAAATAGTTAGACGTTGATTAGAATTCGATGTTCATAGTACACCAAGGCGTTAATTTAGACATAGAAGTTAAGTTTAAGAGGTAAGTGTACCTTAAAATCCTTATATTATGAGTCATATTTTATAATGTCGCTTGTTTTGGGATGCCTTTAGCAGACATTGGCTTCTATAATAATTACAATAGTTACATTGAGATGAAATAAATATTCAAATGCCCATTACATAATATGTAGACAAAAAATCTGTCATAAACTATTTCATGACAATATTAATAAATAATAAAAATGAACATATTAAAATATTTATTATTTCATTTAAAATAATAAACATTTTTATATTGCACTTTAAAACAAAAAAGTGAATAATATATTTCATCCTTCACAATTATTATTTTATTAACAACACTGACTTAGCAAATTTTATATATGTATAGTTTTATGCTATTAAGAACTTGAAGAAATTTTAATAGAAGTTATATAGTGTCATTAATTAATAATTATTACAAAAAATATTATACTGTAATAGCTTTGCGCAAGACATTTTATTATACAATTAATTACAAACTAAATATTTGTTAAAATTTATATAGTAACTCTTTGAAAAGGCGAACATAGATTATTAATATAACAACTATAATTCTTATGTTATTAAACGCAAAAAGAAAAATATATAAAAATGTTAGCAAATATTCAGTTAAAGTTTAATCTACGTTAGATAATCGTTATTATAAAAAATAATTCTATCTCACTCAAAAAAAATCACAAAAAAAATTGTACTTTATATATTTAATTTCAATTAAAGAAGAACTTCAAAACACATATACCTATTATATATTATGCGACCTCCACACGAGAATAAATATTATTATTTTTTTTAAATAAAATCAAGGTTAGCTAAGTAGTGTGCGTGATGCATCCTTGGTCTTAATAAAGAGGCCGCTATAGGAACATGAGCTATTAAATGATATCTATAATTTAACAATAAAGTAATAAGAATAAATATTAATGTTATACAATTAATTATTACGGTAAAATGTTACAGATTATACATGTTAAAATTATTTGTGCAGATAAATAAGTTTTCGATAGAAATCAAAGAATACAATAAATTATTTTTTTTTGAAAAAAAAAAAATCATTGTAGTTACTTATTGAACTAGAGTAGGTTTAAGATTTAAAATAGACAATATGACAAAAGTTTAAAAAAAAAATACATTTTCTAATGCACAACGAAATCATGATATGTATTTGTAGTGTTATTAAAAAAAAATAAAGATTATAATATTTCTGACAGGAGCTCATTCAAGTACTGTATAAATTCGTTAATGTAAACCGGGCTGAAACAGATCTTTTATTTCGAGCTTTTTATTCTATATGACATTAGAATGTACTGGTTTACGAAAATAGCTTATGACGCATTATATCGGCTAATAGGTATAAGATAGTTAAAAAATGTTAAAAAGACGTGTTACGTAATACTTGAGCGGCTCCTAATTTGGTGATAATAAAAAATACCAATCAAACTCATAAATTACAACGAAATAAAAAGAAACAATTCCTACATACACAACAATGACAACAAAAACACAATTATCAACAAAAAAAAAACCAAAACTTTTTTTCCAAAATAAATTCGACAACGCCCGACTAACACTATACGTGTAAGTTAACTACCATCTCGTATTACTATGTATTACATTATTTTAAAAAAAAAACGCACTGTCTAAGGTGCGTTTATACTCTACTCAGTGCTTAAATAATACTATACCTGATTAACTGAGATTACGTTCACTTTGGGCAAGTCCATTAGTCCGGTGGGACAGAGCGAGACAGTTCAACTGCAGCTGTCCTTTTTCCCTGCGGCTTCGTCTTTGTTCGGATCCAGTTCGGTTTTCGATGTTCCTGGCTGGGGGTTGTCTGGATCTGCAAGTTATAAAAAAAATTGAGGATAATGTACCGCTCTTTTTAATATATAAATGACATTCGGCTTTTTTAAAGCATTAATGAAATAACAGTATTAAAATATTTTCTATTATTTTGTGATGTTAAAAATAGCTGTTTAATTTCAAATAGAAATATTTTTCAATTGTATGTAGTTGTTACACATAATTAAAATACAAAACGATATTAAAAAAACTGCAGTCTGTCTTTCTTTGTCCATTTGTCCGGCCTATTCCTTTATTTCTGGGGATTAGAGAACGGATAGTCTCCATAACAGATCTTCTCTTAACATTTATACAGGCATAATATGTATGCGACATACACCTTATACTGTACATATATATTCATATGTACCTAGATAAATAATAGTTACGTTTATCGTTGGCCTACATATACATATTTGAACATAATATAGATTATGATATCGTATATGAACAATAAGATATTAGTGCAATAGTATAAAATTTCCTTTAAGATTCAAATAAAAAGTAATGTTTTTCATAAACAAAGGCTACTTTTAAGGCCGTGCCTAAGAGGAAAAAATGGAAGGATCATAGGATCACTTACTTGAATTTATTTCTCTATTTGATGGTGTACCAAGAAAATTTTTCACAAATTAGTGTATTAGTGTGGATGTTTTGAAAACACACTGATTTTTGGAAAACAAATAATATAAACATATATATGTATAGAAAGAATACAAGAACCAGAATGTTTTTGGTAAGTAAATCACAGAAAAATCCATTAAATACTAATATTTCATTTACAAAAAAATACTAGTGTAAGTTTATCAACTTAGTATTTGTATCCTTTGATCTGCAATCATGAAATTAGTGCGGAACCCTCCGCGTGCAAAAATAGCTCGCACTTGGCCGACATTTTATCTAATGCAGTAATGAAACATATAATAAAACAGAAATACCTACATAGTATTCCTATAGCACTAATGTCATTTACAGAAACAAAGCTATAAAATAGTAATCATAGAAAAAGCTTATAATGCATCAAGCAAGCAAGTTATCAAGCAACTGTTAACTTAGCGCTTATCTTGTTTATACGAGTACCTGTTGAAGAAAACCACCACTAAGAAAAAAAACGCCAAAGAATTTTGTCTAAGAAAATACCAAAATGGCATTTTCATTTTCAAAATAATATTATTTAATTGTTTATTAAAAAAACAAGAAAGGGACCAAGGCATGCCACAGCAGAACGTTAGCTTCTCACTTTGTAGCGTAGAGTCTGTCTCCAGTGACACTGCGTATAAAATTTAAGTATGATTTTACTTTGAATGAACTTTGGTTTTGTAAGCATTGTCCAGCTGGAAGTCAAATATGCAACTGGTAAAACCTTGTATTTTTTTAGCTTCACATTTTATCCCGCACATGGCAGGGTAGGCATAGAGAACTGCAGGGACCGTGGGAATTTAGTGTTAAGACACTCCGTTGCTTAGTCCCTGCTTTCGCCGTCCCCGCTTTCCGCCTTGTCGAGCGTTGCGTGCATTGCGTGTTGAGTGTCGGAACTCAACGCCGCGCTTTGCCTAGTTTGCCAGAGCGAAGAAAATGGAAATAGAAAAATCCACCTTCTCCGACTGGGGATCGAACCCAGAAACCGTCGCGTTACAGGCAGACGTTACGCCTCTGCGTCACGACGGTCCTTTTTGTATATATTTCAAGTTTAATAGCATCTTTCTAGAAAAGATGAGGATTATAAACATAAATGGCAGTTAACAATAATATGCTCGATTATCCAATATAATTATATCGATATTATCTATTAGTTTAAACATTTATTTTATATCCAAGGCAGAGATAAAATCGATTTGTTTATTTAATGATAATTCATTTAACTGTTAAATGTTTCAATTCATTTGTCTTTACATAAAAACGCTCTATCAAACATTATATATTAAGCTTATAAATATCTCTACAAAAAACTCGACTGCATGAGTACTAAACGATGGAACAATTTTCAGAATTTTAAAATGGAAATCTATTTTTTTTATTGATAGCCAAACTAAAATGTAAACAGTATGGGATTCTCTTGGAAAGTTTTAATTGGTTGTAGATTGGGTCTTTCAATTATACACCAACAACGAAGTTGACGTAGGTAACATAGAATGTGGAAAACTAGCTAAACTTTTATATAAAATAGTAAAAAACGATTTTTAAGAAATATTTTCGTAAAAAAGTTATTTTATTCCTTATCGATATCGTCTTAGTCTATTCAAAATTAAAAAAAAACATTAATCGAGTCGAAACATGTACCTACCTTTTGTACAGTGCAAAATTTCAAAGAACATGAAACTACAATAAACGAGCCATATAATGTTGCAACAACGTATATTAGGTATTTTTCCAATTCCATATCAAATAGGATCTAGTGTGTAAAAGAGATAGATGCCGTCTTTTCGCAAGTAAACAAATTAAAAAAAATAACTAACAAGCAAGTTATAAAATATATAAAAATAAATTAAAATACACTATAATTAGCTAAATTAAATTCAACAACTTCGAATTGACAATGAACCATCCTAGATAATGTTATAGAAGACATTATATTGCCGACTTACACACCGATGCCACTACAGTTCGTGACGACTATAGATAAATAGTAAGCGTTAAGAGCGTCAAAGATACATAGTTATTGCAATATTATAGTCACTTAACTGTGCAATGTATAATGGCAAAATAAATTTACATTCAAAAGTATGTTAAAAATTGAAAATAAAAATAAAAGAAATACGAAAATCACTGAATGAAAGAGGGCCGTCGTGGCGCAGAGGCGTAAGCGTCTGCCTATAAACGCGACGGTTTGCGGGTTCGATTCCCAGTCGGGAAAGATTTTCTTCACTCTGGAAACTAGGTAAAGCGCGGCGTTGAGTTCCGCCACTCAACACGCAATGCCTCGAAAAAGGCGGAAAGTGGAGACGGAGAAGGCAGGAACTAATCAAGGAGCGTCTTAACGCTAGGTTCATAGAGTTCTTGCAGTTCTCTCTGCCTACCCTGCCATGTGCGGGATAAAGCGTGAAGCTAAAATAAAAAAAAACCGTTTACCGACGTCAATCATTATAAATATATTATTTGTAGACGCGTTTTAATTGCGCACACTTAGAAAGGCGAGTTTTTGCCATAGAATTTAAGTTTTTGTTTTGTATTTAAGATCTCGAAAAGGCAAATCAGTGAAAAATATATCCGATGTTCGACCTAAAAATACTTAAAATTTAGAATACCATAAGAATACTAGTCAATAATTAAAAAATATATGCAGTCATCGCGAAAATATCTCATACGAGTATGACCACATATATATGTTTCGGTCTGTCGGACACGAGAAACGTAACATTGTTTTAAAAGTTATTATAAAGAAAACGTAAATCACAAAAAATGCTGTCTAAACCGGTTTCTCTATAATACAGAGTAAAAGTTTTAATACATAAATTAACAATCCGTCTTGGTGTATACTAGACATGGGTAGGTAATGCGTGTAATAGTACAAAAGTAATATCACTTTGCCACGTAATGCAACATCACGCATTACGCATCAGTAACAAACATCACTCGCATCACTCATCACTTCGGCAAAGCGAGCGAACGAGCGCCCACCGCGCGCAGCCGATGTAAAATTTTGCCGGCGCATATCGCGAAAAAGAGACAGAGAATGGTGACACGTGCTATGCAAGTAGTATTCAAATGTTTTGATTTTTTAAATATGTTGCCAAGTATGTTACCGGGCGGAGTAGGTTACATTGTTTGTCATTAGTTTAGATATAAGTTATATTCATTAGTTGCAATAAGATGTGAAATAGTTACCTAGGTCACAAAAAAAAACTAAAAAAATCCAAAAAGGTACATAAAAAAAGATAAAAATGTAAATATTGTACAAATGTGTATATATGCGTATGTGTTGTGTATATATGTATAAACCATCAATGTTGTAAATAGTTGATTTTTAAATACGCCTGTCTTCCTTAAACAAAGATTGCCAGTCCTAAGCCTGGACGGCCCCTTTTTTATTTTGTTTTACATTTGCTTGCGTTCATTACAATTATTAACGAACAACATAAAGTACGTGGCCAGGTATGAAGGACAATCAACTACATTTTTTAAATACTTACTTAAATTGTAATTTTACGATATGTAATAAGTATTGCAGTTATTATTGCTATTTTTCAATACGATCTGTAATAATTCACACATCACCTTAAACATTACTCGGTCATCATTTCATTAAAAATCGATCGGGTAATGTGTGATGTTACGGAGTAATATCACTTCCGTGCGAGAGATGCGTGATGTTGCATTACTATTTGGCGTACTGTTTTGTGCATGTCAAGTGTATACTCTAAACGTGGTCTGACTGTAAACGTGATGTTATTTTTTTCTTTAAAATCTTCCCATTAGGGGGAGAGAAAAGTGTCGTGTCCAGACACTAAGTTGTCTCTACCTACCCCAGTAGGTAAAGTGGGGATAAAGCGTAAGGCGGAGAAAAAATCTTCTTGTATAATTGAATTTTTAGCTGAAAATGTTGTATAGTTTAAAATTACTTAATACTGAAAGTACAACATAAAATCTACATCACCATTTCCCTTACTAGGGGAAAATAAATAGGGATTTAATCGCACTTCGACGACGATAATACTATTTACTATTTGTGTTTTTTAAATTAAAAAACAGTAAGTGAACCTCGTAAACACATTATGAGTCTTCATTATATGTCATGAATTTTTTTTAATGCAATCTAAAGAAACAGAAATCAATTCTCTCTCCCTTCTAAAAAAGTTTTATCATAACCTAACACTAGTTATAACCTATACTCCAGCCAAATTCGATGTGGAATGTTTAATAACAAAGCGTTGCTTAGCAACCAACGTCAAGCAGATGCTCAAAACATTTTTAGAAATATGTACAACAATTATTTTTGATGATAATGAAAATTTAAATTGATGATTAATAATAAAATATTTAAGGCAAAGGACTAAGCGCATTCTTTGTTATAATTATAATAATACTTATGATCATCTGGAATAATGTAGGTACATCTCAAAAATAATAGTAGTTATATAATTCGTTTGATTAACTTTATCTATCGCCTCCTAAGCGACAGGACTGATTTAGATTAAATTTGTTTAAAAAATTACAGTACTATATTTATGGTAGTAAAAAATGGTCGCCTGTAAAGTGGATTTTACGGGCGAAAATTTTACGTGACAACGTCTTTTTCTCGGTAGAATATTTATTGATATAAATAATAATTATAGTATAAATTGCACAAATTTTAACTATATATTTTGTTTACTAAAACATTGTACATGTGTCAAGTGATACGCGCGGCGGACCGATCATAGTTCGGTGACAGTTGACACATCGTTACGTTACCATTTTCATATTTGACTCCGAGCCGCACAACCTAATTTAAGACGTTGTCACGTCAAAACAAAACGTCGTGTGAAATGTTAACATTTTTAACCTGTTGTATTCTACCATTATAATACGACTGAAAATATACATCACAAACTACCAAGAGCCTGTACCGCTATTACATACCTTCCTAAATGACGACTGCTTAAAAAACGTTCCAAATGTTACAAATCTGCGATTTTTTTACGTCAGTGCTAAAATATAGGGTTGTTAGGTTTGTAGTAATATCTTAGTAGTAATTAAAGATTTTTTAACTTTTATTTTAAGTTAATTTTTATATATATTATATATTTACCGGCTAAATTAAATTTTTAGATTCTATACTAAATCAAAAATTTCGAGTTGGAACAGAAAATTATGTTATAATCAGTAAAGTTATAATTATAATAATTGTTATTTTTTATTATGAGTGTATCAACCCTAATTATGATGACTCATGATTTGTTTACTAAAATTCCACATCGAATGTGGCTGGAGTATAGTCTTATCTTACATGCCGTAAACAATTGGCTCCCAATTTACAAGAAATACTGAATATTCGCATTGTTAAAAAACTGTATATATATATATATATATATATATATATATATATATATATATATATATATATATATATATATATATATACATACATACATACATACATACATACATACATACATACATACATACATACATACATACATACATACATACATACATACATACATACATACATACATACATACATACATACATACATACATACATACATACATACATACATACATACATACATACATACATACATACATACATACATACATACATACATACATACATACATACATACATACATACATACATACATACATACATACATACATACATACATACATACATACATACATACATACATACATACATACATACATACATACATACATACATACATACATACATACATACATACATACATACATACATACATACATACATACATACATACATACATAC
Organism: Dione vanillae; assembly: GCA_037178615.1. NCBI lineage: Eukaryota > Metazoa > Arthropoda > Insecta > Lepidoptera > Nymphalidae > Dione > Dione vanillae. The sequence goes on from JAZFAU010000026.1 coordinate 1,709,882, forward strand.
ATACATACATACATACATACATACATACATACATACATACATACATACATACATACATACATACATACATACATACATACATACATACATACATACATACATACATACATACATACATACATACATACATACATACATACATACATACATACATACATACATACTTCCGCCACTCAACACACAATGCCTCGAAAAAGGCGGAAAGTGGAGACGGAGAAAGCAGGAACTAATCAAGGAGCGTCTTAACGCTAGGTTCATAGAGGAAAGGCGAGTTTTTGCCATAGAATTTAAGTTTTTGTTTGTATTTAAGATCTCGGAAAGGCAAATTAGTGAAAAATATATCCGATGTTCGACCTAAAAACACTTAAAATTTAGAATACCATAAGAATACTAGTCAATAATTAAAAAATATATGCAGTCATCGCGAAAATATCTCATACGATTATGACCACATATATAAGTATGTTTCGGTCTGTCGGACACGAGAAACGTAACATTGTTTTAAAAGTTATTATAAAGAAAACGTAAATCACAAAAAATGCTGTCTAAACCGGTTTCTCTATAATACAGAGTAAAAGTTTTAATACATAAATTAACAATCCGTCTTGGTGTATACTCTAAACGTGGTCTGACTATAAACGTGATGTTATTTTTTTTCTTTAAAATCTTCCCATTAGGGGGAGAGAAAAGTGTCGTGTCCAGACACTAAGTTGTCTCTACCTACCCCAGTAGGTAAAGTGGGGATAAAGCGTAAGGCGGAGAAAAAATCTTCTTGTATAATTGAATTTTTCGCTGAAAATGTTGTATAGTTTAAAATTACTTAATACTGAAAGTACAACATAAAATCTACATCACTATTTCCCTTACTAGGGGAAAATAAATAGGGATTTAATCGCACTTCGACGACGATAATACTATTTACTATTTGTGTTTTTTAAATTAAAAAACAGTAAGTGAACCTCGTAAACACATTATGAGTCTTCATTATATGTCATGAATTTTTTTTAATGCAATCTAAAGAAACAGAAATCAATTCTCTCTCCCATTAAAAAAGTTTTATCATAACCTAACACTAGTTATAACCTAGTCTTATCTTACATGCCGTAAACAATTGGCTCCCAATTTACAAGAAATACTGAATATTCGCATTGTTAAAAAAGTGTATATATATATATATATATATATATATATATATATATATATATATATATATATATATATATATATATATATGTATATATGTATATATGTATATATATATATATATATATATATATATATATATATATATATATATATATATATATATATATATATATATATATATATTATATATATATATATATATATATATATATATATATATATATATATATATATATATATATATATATATATATATATATATATATATATATATATATATATATATATATATATATATATATATATATATATATATATATATATATATATATATATATATATATATATATATATATATATATATATATATATATAAATTTTAAAGTATGTAAATATCATGTCTGTGTGTTCCCTTTATCCCCTATATAGCCCCTATATTTTCCGTTTTCCGCCCCTTTTCTAGAAAAATCTATCTTTCCTGGGTGCGAATTAAAAACAAACCATCGCGTTTATAGGCAGACGCTATTCCTCTGGACCATACTTATTATTAAAAATATAAAAACCAACGTACAAAAGGCGATCTTATAATCCCAATATATCAATTAGAACATAAAAAAGTAGTAAAACTACTGTACAGGTGTGTAGTGGGTGTTAATTTCGCTCAGCTGGCTTATACATTGGTTTCCTAAAGAGCTATTAACGTTTTAATCAGCTTATTGCCTATTAGCAATCAGATTTGTGTCATCGCACGACGTCAAACAGATAACGAATGAATGAACCCTACTCATTGTCGTCATAAACTTGTACAACATCTCCAGATCCGCGTAAGTGTTCAAAATGTACATTGGAATATAGCTTTTATTTATAAAGCATTAAGATGAAATTCGCATATAGTTAACGATGCTTAGTCGCAGAGTAATAGAGTAGCAAATTGGATTAAGATAAGAGATAGGTTGCCGCATGGACGTATCAGGGTGTCTGCAATGGACGCGCAAACGAATATGTAATATGACGGTTATTTATTGCTTGAAGCCACATGAAATCTCGAGCTTTCCGTCATACGCATAACATCGCAATTGAGAGCTCTTTGGCAAAAATTATTATAAATTCATTTTTCAAATTAGTATAAATTAGTTATAATCTGTCATACTTTACAATTTAATTTTGACGTAATATTGATAAAATTTTGGTGGTAAATTGGTTCATGGCTATTAGAAAAATGATTTCCATATTCAAAATAAAAAAAAATACGCTTCTTATGACAGTTGAGATAAAAAGATTTGGTCTATGCGTAAAACAAGAGAAGAGTTAAATTAAAAAAAAGGATTATAGGAAGCTGTGGAGATATGGGTAGAATAAATATTTTGGGACATAATTTAATATGTAAATAAATATTAAGTCTAAAGTCATTAAAACAAAAACAAAGTAGGTAATTTGGTTTTATAATGACATATAACCTTTTTATATGCATAGGTCGCAATGCACAGGTTACCACAACACTAAACACGGAGAAGTAGAGAAAGTGATGTCATTATATCTTCTACCACATGACGTGCGAAGATAAAAAAAAATAATAACGCTGCGTGAAATTTTCCGTGACGTCACGTCTGTCTGTACAAAATGGATTCAAGCCTCAGGGGGACTATTATATTTATAATATGACTGTCCAGTAGAATGGGTAAGTCATTATGGGGAATTAGGTTCCGCCACAGAGCGCACAATATGTTTAAATGGGTGGAAACTGGAAAATATTCTGATGTGACCCTAGGTTCTTCCCCGGCTATAGCTAAAATGTATGTATTTTTTACAGATAAAAATATGTAAAATATGAATGGAAGACTATTGACTCGAGATCGTAATGTATGGAGAAGAAAGACTAGATGTTCACAGAAGATTAATTTACTTTCACGAGTGAGAAAGGTACCTACGACAATTATGTATTTCAATCATACACTGTAAAATGCAGACCATTGCTATCATATCACATTATGATATACATTACAAAATTGAGTAAATAAATGATAGTAATAGATAATAAATATGGAATAATCTAAACGTGCAACCGTCCACCGTTGCATAGTGACCAAGGCTATGGAAAATGGTAAACATGTCAAATATGGAAACAAAATATGTAAAGTACCTTTACATAAAAAACACGTACGTATATTTGGTTTATTTTACGTTTTTATTGTTTTTGTTTTACGTTCTTAGAAATATTTTGAAGTAACCAAAAACAAATTAATGAAAATTTGCACACAATTATCAAAAGAAATATAGAAGTATTTACTGGTTGACCAAGTGACTACAACAGTGGGTCATATCGGTACGATATACGTAATAGAATATAATATAGCCTATAATAGCCTATAGTCTATAGTATAATAGCCTATAGTCTACAGTCTTCCGAATAAAAGAAGTTTCGTAAACAAAAATTTTAAGATAGTTTTCCCAGTGATAAACACGTTAAGATGATCTATACTTTTGTATTATTATCTGTACACATTATCTATTGATACTACTGCCGATACCTTAATCAATAAAGACGTAAACATTTTCATATTATATACACACTTAAGATATATTTAGTTCCTATCACAGATCAAACAAATTAATTTACGTAATAAAAAAAAGGAATATAAATTATCTATTTTATCTATATAAATTGGCCGAATAGTTGAATGCAACGATAAAAAAATATGAGGCGATTAAAAAAATAATGAAAGTGACATTTCTAATAATGGCGCCAATTAAAATATTAAGATAAGAGTAGCAAAGCATATTTGTTTTTATTATAAACTAATAAACTACTCTTTATATGAGTTACTAACACAGTGGTAAAAAAAATGTGTATTTGCCCAATTAAATTTCTCAAGTCAGGGTCGCGGTTTTCACAAATTTACTAATAGCACATTTTATTATCAATTGCATAAGCATTTTCGAAGGCTTCACGGCATTTTATTGCGATACATTAAAACTTACGATCAAATAGTTCACAATGCAAAATAAATCATTTTCTAGACTCTTAAAGAGTTACAAGACTATTATATTCTTATGATTTTTAAAGTGTTAATCCACAGGTACGAAAAAATACTCGAAGAAAACATTTAAAAAATTGTAAAAACACTTAACGAAAACATAAAAAGTTTTATATAATTTTCTATAAAACTTTTGCATATAAAATTTCGACAATATGTTGAAGAACGTATGGCTCAATGATCAGAGCGCTTGCACGGTTTGCAAGAGGGCGCAGGTTCAAATCTCACTGCATTCAAATGTTTATATGTTTTCTTTAAGTAATTACAAGACTTCAGAGAAAGAATTCGCTGCGTTAGGTCCTGCCACTTAACACGCATTGCTTCCAGGAATAAAGCAGGGGCGGAGGCTCCCTTATGAGTTATGCTACTTTATTGTTTAATGCGTGAAGTACAAAAAAACGCGAAAATTCTCGAAAAATGATTACCAATGTAAAATAAATGCATAAATAACAGGTTAACGATCCTAATTTCGTTTCATAATTACAAAAAGTCGAATGCTTGTTATCGGTCAACCTAGCTTATTTTATTAGACGTATTATCTTTTCTTTTGCATGGCCGTTTGACGCAATAGCACTATCAGCTTAGAATATTTTATCGTCGTTATAATACCTACTAGTGTACTATATTTTATTAACGAAAAATGCATATATGGTTTTTTCTGTCAACCCTGCTCTATTTTGTCAACATTATATATCGATAAAATATATTATTTCTTATGCATTTTCTGCACTATATTTTGAACATAAATAATGAAAACATTGTATAAATTAATAAATCCAGTGAAAAGAATTAAAATAGAGTGTCCTTCAAGCGACATAGTGATGTCACTATTTTGAGTGATTTATCACTAACATTCTATCCAATGTTAATAACGGTAATTGTTTTATATCTAATGTTTTGTACACATTTGTTATAATTAAACACAGGGAAATAGTCGAATTTTTTAACGGCTCTTTCCACTAGTACTACTTTTACGCAACTTGTTCTAGATTCACGCTTTATTCCGCTCGTAGCAGGGTAGGCTGAGGGATCCGCGGAAACCGAGGGAAACCTTGTATTAAGACACTCCGTTCACCGCTTTCTGGCATTAATTCTTAAGATTTACATAACACGAATTCTTTTAAAATCAATTAGCCGAACTTACTAAAAAATATTTTTAAATTATTCAATATAATTTCTGAGCCTATTTCATCTGTTACATACTAAAAGATAGAAACTAGAAAGAAACCACTAAAACCCACCTGTAGTCGCAAGCTGTTGCAACCTCGACGGCAGATCGGCCGTGGTCATCTCAGCGCCCTGCGGATGCAGGATATCCGGCATTGCGTTCCGACGCCCCGTGCGGCCCGTCTCGAGGAACTCGCGAGGTACCTCCTCGCTATTCCTGTCCTGCATTATTGCCATCATTCTTAGCACTGAAATGCATAATTATATGATTGATATAGGTAATATACTATATTTTTTTACTTATCCTTTTATTCCGTTCATAGCAGGGTAGGCAGAGGGAACCTGCAGGGAAGGCAGAGAGAACCATAGGAACCTAGTGTTAAGACACTCTTTTACCTGCTTTTCACCTTCTTCAAGACATTGTGTTTTGAGTGGCGGAACTCAATGACGCGCTTTACGCGCTTTATTTGCCAGAGCAAAGAAAATGAAAACGAAAAAGTGCATCTTCTCCGAGTGGGAATCAAACCCAGAAAATCGTTGCGTTTACAGAGACACTGCGCCTCTGCACCACGACGGTCCTCACATTTTTTTAAGTCTTACATAGTTGCCTCTTATATATCAAAGCAGCTAGAAAGAAAAAAGAAGAGAGACGATCTTGTGATGCATAATCTTAGCTGTCTAAAGTATGTAATGAAGATATTAAATGTTAAATGAAGAGTGTCTTAATATTCTTTCTCGGTTCTCTCTGCCTACACTGCCAAAGAGCGCTACGTAACATACGTAACTGATACCTTTAATTAATAATTATTAAGAAAAACCCTTTTAAAAGTTTAATAGAATATAATTGACTACAGAAATAATATAATACATATAATGACGCCAAACCGCAATTATGTACAACTGATATTATAATAATATCGTTTGTGGTAATTGATATAGAAACTTAGATATTTATAAAATATGTTTTAATAAAAAAAATAAGGCTGATTTAAATAAAGTACACACTTAAGCAGCAACCTAAATAGCAGGGTAATGGGAACCCAGTATTAAGACACTCTGTTCCCTGCTTTCTGCCGTTTCAAGGCATTGCGTATTGAGTGGCGGAACTCAACGCTCTGCCTAGTTACTAGAGCGAAATAATTGGAAATTAAAAAATCCATCTTGCCCAAGTGGGAATCGAACCCACAAACCGTCACGTTTACACGTAGACGCTACACTTCTGCGTGACGACGGTCCTCAAATATGAATTTTATTTAACTTAAGTCTATATAATAGTTATTTCTTTCATTTGTACATCTAAACTAATATTACATAAAAAATATTTGTTCAGGATAGTACATTTATCGTATATATACAACATAGTCAAGTATACAACGGGACTCGTTTTCGATATAGCCCTCTGTACGTGCTATCATAGTTGCCTCCGTTTCTTAGAATATTTGTCAACACAAAGCTTAGTGACACATATATATATAAGTATACTATCGTTTACCCGCTGCTTCGCTCTCAGTTTTGTCATTAAACAAATATTAGAGATCAAAAAATAAAAAACAGCCGAAACTACAACCAATTGAAATAGATATTAACACGGGGAATGCTAGTTTGCTTTGAATTAGCTCGAATTGATATAAACCAGGTGAACTATGAGAAATAATGCCTTTCGTGTAAAGTTATGGAAATTTTTTAAAAAATGTGAATTTCCATATAAAACATCTAACGTTGAACTCGTTGGATAATAACTAAAATATCAAAGATTTGGTTTATATTGAGCATTTTCCAATGGCATATATAGAAAAAAACATATATTTCAAACATAATTAATAATATTCATGTTTTCTTTAAATATTGTTTCCTATACTTAGTGTGTACATTTAAAAATTATCAAAAATAAAACATCTATATTCCTATGGGAACTCTTAGATTTTTAATAAGCATCTAAGCAAACAAATCGAACAAGGTTGCGGCACCAACTAGTGTTGAAAATAAATACAATTTTCACTCGTGACCCAATTTTTAAGTTTACGAAGGCGAAGTCGTGAAGTTAAGTGGCGATAACGTAAATACGCTTTCGTTCGATCACAGTTTCCCGTACCCTTTTCTCGATACGTCAACATAGAATAAATAAGATTAATTTTACATACATATATAGACATATAAAAACATATACTAAGGGAAACCTCTGAATATTTGTATTTGTCATAGACGTAACTAGAGTTGTATTATAGATAGGTCTACCGTGAATTGTACGCTCTTGTAACACCTCTGCTGTTACACAGGGCCGTGGGCGTCGGTTCATCACTTACCCTTACCATTAGGTGACCCGATCGCTCGTTTGCCTTGTCCTTCCCATAAAAAAAAAATTACGAAAAGGCGGAAAAACGAGAGCTTTGACAAAGCCTATAGATTCTAGGGTGGACACGGGACGAAAAAGGTACGGAAGGACTCCTGCATGGGATATTCTAATTGTTTGGCTTTTATTCCTTTCCTTAGGGTTGTATCAATCATCTCTATTTTTACACTGGAATACGATACGATTGTAACTCAAAACAGTTTAAAATAACCTTTTTTACATTTACCTAAAACCGGTTGCAAATTCTACTGCTAAATAAAAGCTAAAATGTATGTAAACTTTTTTATTTCCTTCGAATAAGTTTGTGTATGAAAAATGATGAAATGAGTGTGCTTTATATGTGTATATATATATATATATATATATATATATATATATATATATATATATATATATATATATATATATATATATATATATATATATATATATATATATATATATATATATATATATATATATATATATATATATATATATATATATATATATATATATATATATATATATATATATATATATATATATATATATATATATATATATATATATATATATATATATATATTCTCTTAAAATATCACCTACAAATTAAGACAATTAATGGAATTTGACGCTTTTTATGTAAATTATTGATATATAAATTATTGGCAATGAAAGTTGAGAGGCTTTAGAGCTATACTAATATAAATTTTCAATGAGAAGTTGCTTTCTTTGGACCACCGTCGCCTTGAATGGACCACTAAGTTGCTATCATTGGACTTTGAAACATTTGTATTAAATGGTCCAATGAAGGTGACTTAAATGAAGCACAAGATAAGAATTTTATTTTATTCAAATTTTCTTATTAAATCCAGTTGTACTGCTCATATATGTGGCTTTTAGTTGACGAAAACTTATATCTGGATGGCGCTCCTTTGGTTTTATTAAAACGATGTTTAATATTATTTTTCTCAGTTAATTGGAAGGCAAGCTCGCTGACATATTTGGGAGTAATATTAAAAAAAAGAATCCTCCATTTCAATATTGTGATTGCTAAATTCTATTTTTAAAGTTTCAGGAAGATCTACTTTCGATTCCACTATTTGAATTTCTTCGACAGTTTTTTGATTTTTCTCATCTAATTGGCTGTCATTGTCTTTTTAATATGGCTCTTTTTATTTTAATATGGCTATTTCTTTTATTTAATCCAATAGTTTTTTTAAAGATTCTATAGTGAGTTTCATAAAAATAACCAACACTATTTCCTCATTAAACAATAATATCTCCTATTCTTTCACTTTGCCGACATTCTGGAATATATAAATATAATCCAATTATAACAAATAGGTAGGTATCTATCTACATGCACCAAAATATTCAATTTACAATATAAAACTCATTATTTATTAACGTAACGATATTAGTTTCTTTGATTGGACCGGTCCAATGAGATAAGTAAAAAGCTTAGTACTGTGTGTAAGCGCAGATAAATTTGCTATTCAGATCTAACATAATCATTAAACATTAATTAAAACAATGTGACTTACACGAGTTTGTTGATGGCTAGGTTATTATATCACGGTCACCACTAACACAAGTACACACCTCACTACCTACTAAGCTTCGCGAGCGCACAGAGGTTTGGTGGGTAGGCAAGATGATCGGTACTGTTGCATAGCAACGTATCAAACTTACTGTGACATGTATAGTTTTTGAAAAAATTGGGTGGTCCAATCAAAAACCCGGTCCAATGATCGCAACCTTCACCTATATATATATATATATATATATATATATATATATATATATATATATGTATGTATGTATGTATGTATGTATGTATGTATGTATGTATGTATGTATGTATGTATGTATGTATGTATGTATGTATGTATGTATGTATGTATGTATGTATGTATGTATGTATGTATGTATGTATGTATGTATGTATGTATGTATGTATGTATGTATGTATGTATGTATGTATGTATGTATGTATGTATGTATGTATGTATGTATGTATGTATGTATGTATGTATGTATGTATGTATGTATGTATGTATGTATGTATGTATGTATGTATGTATGTATGTATGTATGTATGTATGTATGTATGTATGTATGTATGTATGTATGTATGTATGTATGTATGTATGTATGTATGTATGTATGTATGTATGTATGTATGTATGTATGTATGTATGTATGTATGTATGTATGTATGTATATATGTATATATATATATATATATATATATATATATATATATATATATATATATATATATATATATATATATATATATATATATAAATATATATATATATATATATATATATATATATATATATATATATATATATATATATATATATATATATATATATATATATATATATATATATATATATATATATATATATATATATATATATATATATATATATATTTATATATATAATGTATATTACCTGAGCGATCGGTCTCACGCGTAATTAATATCGTTTTACCGCGTATTTATCGATTTTACAACAATATTGAGATAAAAAAATGTTTAGGAGATTAGCACAGACAGACAAACATTCAGACAATATTTCTTTTATAACAAAGATACATAAACATATATCATGTTTATGTGTTATAAAATAAACACAAAACTGTTAATTACAAAGTAGGTATACCCCGTTTAATTTCGTATAGTTAATTGGTACTTTAAAACTTTTGTATCAAGCATTTAACAGAAATGTTTTATATTAAAACGACGCCTACCGCGTTATATAATATTTAATTAATAATTATAGTCCTTATATTACTTATTACGATTCTAAAAATTTATAGCCTAGTTGTATATTATGTATAAATAAAAAATATACTATATAGTATCCATTTCATATGGGCATGTTTTTGTTATTATTACTATTAATTTATGCTTATTTCACGCTTCATCCCGCATATCATGGTAGGAAGAGTGAACCGCAGAAACCGTGTGAGTCTAGTGTTAAGACATTCCGTTCCCCGCTTTCCGCCATTTCGAGGCATTGCGTGTTAAGCGGCGGAAATCAACGCCGCGCTTTGCCTAGTTACCAGAGCAAAGAAAATGGAAATGAAATTATCCATCTTCTCCGAGTGAGAATCAAACCCATAAGCCATCGTGTTTACAGCAAGACTCTACGCCTCTGCGCTACAACGGTCCTCCAGTTATTAACCAATTAATTAATTAATAGATTAACATCGCAGCCATTTTAGGTGACATGGGTCAAGCGTGGGTTATTAAAAAAAAACAATAATTCACACCATATAAAGGTGTTGTAGTAACAATAACCGTGGTCGGTATCAGGTATGTTGGAAAATAAATCGATAGAAACACTGCCACTTGCCTAATTACTTTTCTAATTGCTCATAGCTTTGTTACATTGTTTGGAAACGTTGATACACACACATAAAGTATGAAGATTAGTTTATGTATTTTTGAACACATATATAAATATGTTTTAACAATATATGCATTTTTAAATTGTATTGCATAATTTTGCCATAATTTTATACTTATTACACAACTGGTAGGCTTACATTACATAACTAATCCTCTAAAATAGCTTTTACCGAAGCCAAACCATTTATTTCAGTGTTAATATGCAAAAAAATATTCTTCTAGGGATATGGCTCTATAGTACGGAGGATACGGTGGTCAGTTCCAGATAAGATGTGACGCAAGTGTATTGGCCGCTCTATACGTAAACACTTCAGCAGTTACAAAATGATTATGAAAGCGGTTATAAATTATTAATATGAGTTAAATAGAAGTGTCGCCTATAGTTGCTTTTGGCCATACAGCAGCGCAAAGTGCTATTCAAATAACTTCTGTTTCAACAGGTTCTTTTTCAAATATGTCTTTAAAAACAATTAATTCCTGTGGTTCCTTGTGCCTACTCTGCCATGTATATATAAATAACGTGTAACGTTGCTTGCTCGCGATGGCTCCTAGACTTGAGATAGGATAGCGTACACCTCAGCTTATTATCCCAATATTATTTTAATTTCTAAAAGAAAAAAGTCAAGTCCACCAGTCCCTTTCAATACTTTACTACATTTCATTTCAGAAAAGCCTTAGTCTCAGTAAGGCATGGCCGGGTCCGCTCGTGTAGTTATTTTTTTTTAATATTAATCCACAATACGGATAGAAAAGATACCATTGCACAGAACATCCAACGGAATTTGAAACCGCGCCTCTTGGAAACCTTCCAAGCGATCTAACACTAAGCCATGTGTTCTTCATCACGCTGCGTGGTCACTTTTATATGCTTCGTACTACTTACTATATTACAGAAATTATTATAAAGAAGAAAAGAAAAAAATAGTGAAATAGAGAGAATGTTTGTTTCCTTTAAGTTTTTTTTTTATAACAATTATAACCCACATATTGTGTGGCTGGACGTAATAGATTTTATCTTGCACGAATATTATTAAAAATAAAAGCATTCCTTTAATGTCTTTAAGTTCTCCTCAACGTAAAATATTAAAAAAATTCGTATATTGACAGCTGAATGTGATAAAAAAATGCTATGAAAAATATTAATGACATTACATACCCCAATCGGTGCTTTATTAGCTTTGTTGCATCGATCAGTGTGTAAACATTTACAAAAGGATGCCAAAAAACGGCTGAATAAACTACATATTATTAAGAGACCATAAAGAAATAGTATGTACACTAGAAACTCGATTATCCAGTATACAATGGGATCAAATTAGAAACATTTAATAGATAACTTTGCGTTTTATATTTGTGCAAGCATGGACTTGTCAGAATTCGCATTACCCTGCCTGTGCGCAAATTACAGAACATTGTCAATCAAATATATAAATAAACATTGATTCTCGTTAATATTTACTAATAGTTTTTAATAAACGCATAATATAATATTATGTACCTACTATATATGCTCAAAATATGATTACCTGATTTAATTTATATGCATTTTCGATTATCCGGATATTCGATTATTCGGATGCCTTACAACAACAATTAGTCAAAGTTACCTAATCGATTTTTACTCGTCAATAAATTAAGAGTAAATCAGGGAGTTTCGACAAAACGAGCGAAGCCGCGAACGTGTCTCTAGTACACTAGCCAGTAGGTAATATCCTACAAATTTCGACATCGTGAATTTCAGGTCAACACTAATGGCAGTATTTCTTTACCACACGGGGTCACGCCCCGTCGACAAGATTGTACATCTACTTTAGTAATAACACTTCTATTGAAATCGTAATCGAAATACGCGCTCGGAAATAATTTTACCTCGTTCAAAGTTGTTTGTACTAAAATATATTTATGTACAAGTAAATTTAATATAAAACCAAATAAGCTTGTGTGCCCTTGACTGAAACGCTTGTTATCCAAGAAAGGCGCGGGGTCAGGTCCCGTTATGCCCAAAAATATATAAAGGTTTTTTTGGAAATTTAGTTGTGTTTACAATTAAACCTGTGTACGTACATGTTGTACATCTATAACTATAAATAAAATTAAAAATGACTGATTCTTATAGCAAAATACTTGATATTTTTCGAGTGCATATAGATTTTTAAGATTTGTCTTCTTTTCGGCATTTAGCCGTGATTGGTGTACAAATACAAAAATCCGCTGTTACTTTGAAAAAAAAAAAAAAAACGACGATTTTTTTAAGACAAGTACTAACGCATTTAGTACTATGGGGCAAATCAGTTTGCAAGAATCTCATCTTTATCCCTTTCAGGGAATACGTCGAGTTACCAATTAAGAGTAACAATTTTATTTTGATACATAGACACACTATAGATCTTTAACTTCATCAATCATTTACAACAATAAATACAACTCAATGTTTTTTTTTCGATTTTAACTAGTTTACGCTGCAAGAACGTCAAGCTTACAGCCTAATCTCACTTATTAAATAATGGAGAATGTGTTCAAAGTTAACAAAGAGGATGTATAGGTGTTTTCTATAATTTTGTCGCCGTATTAATAAAAATCCGAGACTTGTTGGCGCTTACCTACTACGGTTAAGTAAGTAAGCATCGTAATTGCTTGAGTATGCCGTGATTGTTATGCTAATGGGTCGCCGTTTCAATGCATTAACTAAGTTTCCTTTCACGTCTCAGATAATAGCTAACGCGGCAATGAGGAATTGACGTAATAGTTTTGTACCGAAAGAATTTTAAAAAGCATATTGCTAAACTATAGTTAGTTGTGAATTGTAAAAAATATCCCATTGAAAATATAGGACAGATCAAACCAAATTCCATGCAAGTGTGAAAAAAACAACATTCCCCTAGCATCATGGGATCAAACATCAAAATTAGATTCACAGTGCAGAAACTCGATTTTTATTGTCATTAGGTATATTGCACATGTGAACTAAACATATTTTATATGTTATAAATAGTTAGTATATTAGTATTTATACATACTCTATATATGTTACTACATTATTACAATGTAAATAATAGCAAAACTTTGACTTTAGTTTCATGATGTATAAATATAAATATACAACTATTTCAAAACTATATTAAATTTTGATGTTTGTTTATGTCCCTATAGAACAATGTATGTCAAATACATATATTATATATATAATATCCATCAATGTGCTCATAACAATGGAAATTCATTTCAATGATTGAATGCAGCAGTGAATACCAACTCATAATTACATTTGCATTGTGATGCAAATCATGTAATCCTTGCATGATAAATAAATAAATTCTTCATGTATCATGAACCAATACTAAATGTATTAAAAATAGTCATAAATTTATTAACAATAAATAATATTTTATAGGCATTCAGTATTATTTCAAATATGAATTCTGTTACTTATATATGTAATGAAATATAATGGCTATATACCATATCATTCCAAAGATCTTCCGCTGTGAACCTTGATGCGTCAGGATTATGTCATCACTCAATGTCATGCACCTTAATGTCCTGAATCAATGCAATTTAATGTTAGTAATAAACCTAATATATTGTTATATTTTAGAGAAAGCATTTATTAACTCTAAAGAAATATTTAAAGACAAGAAGGGTGATTGTAGCAACAATATAAATAAATATAATACATTTATAGACAGTTTGTATATTAAAATAAATTTTTGTCCCTATATATTACTTAAATATTATAAAGTTTACTATTTTGAAAAAGCTACTTAAACTAGTTTAATTAATAGTTACTCAAAATATGAACATTGTTGCCTTCAACCATCCAATTATCTCTAATTAATTTAGTATTATTTGCTGCCTACCATTAAATGATATAGTTTAGATATTATTATTATTACTTTGCAAAACAAAAGACATTGCCTCAAGGAACAAGTTGTTTGGTAATGTGATATAAAATTCACCTGTATGTCCACATAATTAAATTAAATCTTTACAGGATCAGTTTCACAGCAACATTTTAAAGCTAATTTTGAAATTTTAAATAACTACAGCACAATACTAATGTTATAAGTTTTCATTGGTTCGACAACTTGCATGATAACAAACTATCAACATGGATTGATATAATAGTATCTTGAATGAATTGAGTCAAAAATTACTGTGTAATTATTATGGTAGTCATTGTTTATAAACTTGTAAATCATTATTTTATAACTTTCACCTTCAACATTTTTTTATTTTAGATTAAATATTTAGATTTCTGATTTCTATTTATAAATCTAATAAGAAAAGATTTTAAGTTGATCATAGCTAATGTAATTCAAAGGAAAATAGAATAATATATAACATTAATTATACATGAGGTTTGAGTAAACAAATTATGTCTATATTTCATTAGAATGAGAAAGTAATAAAAATGTAAATCTACTTAGCCATATTGGGTATGGTAATATAGACAAATAAGTTAAGCAATTTCCATTTATTAATATTTATACTAATTTCAAAATTCATGAAAAGGTAGCCGCAAATAATACTTAATAGGAAATCCATTAGTGGTGTATCTTATAAGCGCTAATCTATTTTTGGCCTTTCAAGCAAATTTAATTCCGCTTTATAAACAGTAGCAAAGCACTAGCATGCGAGCCTTCTTTACCTGACCGAGTTTTCACGCGGTGCCCTCTTCGGCGCTTAGGAACGCGCCCGGCGCGCACTCCGCTCATTTTAAACTAACAAAATTTCACTAAACAATTACCATTCATAAAAACAACAGAATATGTGCGATGCTCTCACTATTTGTACTAATCGGACTATGAATATTTAAACTATAAAACAGATTTAATAATTTATAACTATAAACATTTAAGAGTTTTAAATTGGTTTTCACTTTTAGGATATTCACAAAAATCTCAGTGTAGCAATGAAGACAAAGACGTTGAAAGAAAATGAATGACAGATGTAGAATACCAATTACCAAGCAAATGATAAATTTGACATTGACATAAAATACAGTAAAATGAAACAAGAAGTATGTATAGGTGTATACTGTAAAGTCATAAAATTAATATAGCGTTATAATAAAACTGATGATTACATTATTTAATAAAAAATAATTATTCCTAAGATAAATTTTAGAAAATTACAAATCAACTAAGGAAATTACTATTTACATTATTCGTTTGTTACTCTACTGGTGCGTATTCGAACGTATGTATTATATAACGTATGTCAACTGTCATGTAAGTGTCACTTGAGCAGCTGATTGGCGTAAAATTATTCGAACACTGTTATTATTTATGTAACTAGCTTTTAAAATATTATTATAAAGGTAAATATTTATAAAAAAAATATTACCGTATTATATGTACATAATTGTAATTGGTAATTAATTTCTATAATTTCAGATGCTTCGAAAAGTTGTACTAGGCTCTGGCCTCGTTACATTAATACCAAGCGTTAGTGCAGCATCTCCAATACAGGAATCTAAGGAACCAATACAACCACCACCAATGAAAGTCTCTGAATTGCCAATATACGAAGCGCCTCATGCAGATTATGGCGAGTATGTAGAAAACAGTTTTTCATAACCATAATGTCAACTCATACCCAAAGTAAAGCTTTATCATGAATATCACGTGATGATTATTTAATTTTTACCTTAAGAGTAAAAAGATTAATACACTTTAACTAATTTGAGTTATTTTACTTATTGTTTTAGATATTTACAAGCAAAGGCAAGTGAAGAGAAGAGTAGTTACTTACAATCAGCTCTCTTGTCACCAGTAAGAGCTGTGAGAGAGGAAGTGCAAATTGCATGGGCTCACACAGAATCTCTTAAAAATACCATTCAAGATAATTATTCAGAAGTGCGGGACCGAAGCGACTGTAAGGGATAATTTTCATTAATTTATGTAAAATAATTGTATTTCGTAAATGAAAATAATTTTACAAATATATCTACCATCTTTGTAATAACAGGGATTATTCAATACTTAAGAGAAGAAGAAAATAAGCAAATGAGATATGGAGCAGTTGCAATGGGTGGTCTAACTGGATTCATCTTTGGGCTTAGAGGAGGTTTTATTAGGGTAAGATGTTGAGTCATATAATTATAGCAGCAGCAACAACAACAACAATTAACAAAGTCAAATAATTTTATTCAAAATTAAAAGATATATTATTAGCTTAATTTTTTGAATGTCAGATAATTTATTTAATTTACCACCAGTCCCTAAAGTTAATGCCTCAGACCTGGGAAGAACTGGTGCAAGAAACTCATTGGGACTTTCTCAATTTTTTTTTTAATTTGCCAAATATTTACAATTTAACAATTCTTATTAATGATAATTCTTGTTAGTGACAATGTATGAAACAAGTAATAGTATAAAAATGTATAAGTGCTAAAATAAAAAAATTATGTTATTCATTATGGACCGTCGTGACGCAGAGGCGCAACGTCTGCCTGTAACGCGGCTAATGCGACGGTTTCTGGGTTCGATCCCCAGTCGGGAAGATGGATTTTTCTGTTTCCATTTTCTTCGCTCTGGCAACTAAGGCAAAGCGCGGCGTTGAGTTCCGCCACTCAACACGCAATGCCTCGAAAAACGGTGGAAAGCGGGGACGGAATAAGCAGGGACTAAGTAACGGAGTGTCTTAACACTAGGTTCGTATGGTTCCTGCAGTTAGATGGAACTACCTACCCTGCCATGTGCGGGATAAAGCGTGAAGCTAAAAAAAAAAATATTATTCATTGACATTGCTATATACAAAAAAGGATCCATTAAATTTTTTTAATGTTCACATAGTTTAAATATACATTTTTATATATTTCAGAGAATATTCTATGCGGGCTTAGGAACAACTGGTATGGGTTACATTTGCTTCCCTGAGGAGACTAAAGAAATATTGAAAGACAATAGTGGCCTTATCAAGCAATATATAAATATTGCTTACAATTTCTTTTATGGAGGTAATACTTTTACTTTTTTTTATTTTTAATATGCTAATGATAAAAAAAGTACTTTAAGCAAACATATAAAAATTTAAATCTGTGTCTCTTGCAAACCGTGGCAGCATTCTAATTGCTAAGCCATATGTGTCAACAATGCAATAAGTTGTACAAAACAAGAAAGCAAGAAATGAAGAAGCTGTGGCTTAGTGTTAGGGTTCAAATCCTTCTGTGCTCAATTTTTATGTTTTCTTTAATTCTACTTTTATTAAATTTTATTTAAATGAAACATTTAAATACACAATTTTTTAACAATTAATAAATAATTCAATAGTATAAAGATAAATAATTTTTCTTAATTTTTTAATTTATATAGTTAAGCCTGGTGATCCACAATTGGAGGTAAAATTCCCTGAGCTGTCTTTTCCGAAAGACTTCTCAGAATTTGTAGATTTGACAGCATCTTTGGCTTCATCTGTCAAACAGGCAGTAATGCCCCCTCCGTCGAAAGATGAAAAACCATCTGAACAAAAAGAATAGGTATTTTAGTTGAAGGGATGTTTGTTTTTGCTTGTTCTTAAATGTGGCAGTGTCTGACGCGATAGTGTTTTTCTTAAGCCTGCTTAAATAGAGTTTACATGCTAATAGGAGAATGAAAAATATATTTTTTATTGTCGTTGTTCATATTTTAACAATAATTGTAAATGGTGGTTACCTAACCTATATGCTTATATATTGACTAACCTTATAAATACATATATTGTAAGTTACATACATGTAAAATGCTTGTAACGATATACAAAAAGCATGAAGTAAATAAAGAAATAATTTCTCATATTCTTTCATAATACCTTTATGAATTTCTTAAGGTATATTTATAAGTTATTTTTAATTAAGTAGGTACTGTTTAGATATGCAATAAAACCAGCTAATACGATTTATGAGACTGTAAAAATGGCGTCTTAAGCGAGAAAGAAAAAATAAATTTAAAAATAAATCAAATATATCATACTACATTTATTATTAGAGTTTCTAGACTTGCTTATAAACACGTCACCAAAATACAGTCAGTTATTATTTTGACAAAGAATGTTTTGCTGCATAGCGGTTTAAATCGCTAACAACTTTGACTAAGTTTAGACTTATTTGCTTTTCAAATCGCTGCAATATTTCGAAATTTGTCATACGCAGCCCTGGATGATTTGCCATTAGTGTTCCATTATCTTTAAGAGAAAGATTAGATGACACGCTTGATGGCGGAATGACTATAATATAGGTGTTTAGTGTCAATTGAAAATTTGTATAAAAACTTTTTTCAAGACGCAGTAATGAGCGTAATCTTAGCATCATTCTAGCATACGGGACATCGTATTAAGCAGGTTATATTGTATAATATTTACTTCAAAAAAACGTAAATGTTTAAACGAGGATGACTTGAAAACAGTCCAAGTGCAGTCTTGAAACTCTAATGATTAAATCCGTAAACTATCACTTAATTTAAAAAAAAAGCAGAAGAAACTCGTGCGCTTATTAACTGATTTTTATATAATTTTCATTACATTTGCATGATAGATTTTCATATACAAAAAATATATTTTTTTACCATTGTAATATCATAACAATACTAACACCTTTCCTGCCTGTATTTCTTAAGTTCGTTTCGTCGCTTTTGAAAGCTTACAATTGTTTTGCTTATTTAATTTTTAACTAAAATAATTATTTATGTTATTGTTTTTGTTAATAAAATATGTTTTTTCCAGGATATCAAGAAGAAATAGACCAATAATTGTAAGTATTGATATTTCCTAAATCTTATTTTCATGAAAAAGAACTTCTACACTTTGAAGTTTAAAAAAGTCTAATAAAAATCTTAAATTAACTATTACGATTGAAATTGTACTTCTTGCAATAATTATGAACTTGTTTAATTCTACATGCTTATGACGAGTGCTTACTTTTTTTTATATTTTTATATAGTTATTTAAGATTATAATTCTTAAAAATGTGTTTTTTCAGGTTGAGCGAATAATAAGAAGATTTAGAAATCAATATTTATTATACTTCCAGCTGTACCTTTATCTACTACAATGAAGTCAATAAAAAGGTTGAGATGAATATAAATTGTTTCATTTACAAAATAGTATTAAAAAATAATCGAATGTATCAATTTTAGGCAAAAATCATTTCTTCTCTTCTCTTCTTGGTGACAACTGTGCCAGGTTTGTGTTGAGCTTCAGGGTGATTCATAAGTTCTGGGGGACATGTAGATACAGAACTAGCGAGCAGCACCTGTTTTAAATCGTAGTAAATTGCCGAGTCCTCTTTAGTAACGAACGATATGGCTTTTCCGGTCTTGCCTGCACGACCGGTACGACCAATTCTATGCGTGTAATCCTCTATTGTTTTCGCCATATCATAATTGATGACCATACTGACATCTTTGATGTCGATACCACGACCTGCGACATCGGTCGCCACTAATATGTCTTTAGAACCATTCTTAAGAGATGCCAGAGCAAAGTCACGCTGTTCCTGTCCTTTTCCTCCGTGCAGGGTACACGCATTGAAACTAAGTTTTTCCAAACCTTTAGCGAGCACATCAGCTCCTTTCTTTTGGTTAACAAATATAATAATTGGCGGTTCAACGTTACGTTGTAATATTTCTGTTAGCTTCCTTCGTTTCTCGTTCTCGCTTATCATGTATACAATTTGTTCTGTCCTGTCGACTGGTTTACCAACCGATCCTATGTACACGATCGCTGGTCGACGCAAATAACTGCGGGCTAACCTTTCCACAGCCGGCGGCATAGTTGCTGTAAACATCACAGTTTGTCTGTACTTTTTCTTCGAGTTATAATTTGCAAGTAAAACAGAAGCATCCTCCGCTGCATCCGTATCTGGCTTGACATTAGACACAGGCATGTATTCTAATATTTTTTGCACATCCGGCTCGAAACCCATGTCTATCATACGATCGGCTTCGTCGAGTACGACGTAAGTGCAGCGATTTAGAACTAAATATCTGTTTTCCAATACATCAATGAGACGACCAGGTGTGGCGATTACGATTTCACAACCCAAACGAAGCTTAAAACCTTGTTCTTCTCTCGACAAACCTCCAACAACTACTACTGAAGTTATGCCTAACGGTATACCAAACTTGTTGGTTTCTTCTTCAATCTGCTGAGCCAACTCACGAGTAGGAGCTAATATAATAGCATACGGACCTTGATCTGCATCCTCCATACGCTCACTTTTTGGTAATGACTGTATCCAGGTTAATAAGGGAATAAGGAATGCTAAGGTCTTACCAGAACCAGTCTCTGCTACACCGATTATATCTCGATTTTGCAATCCAATAGGAATAGCTTGTCTTTGAATAGGCGTAGGGCTTTTATAACCAACCTTGTTAATTATCTCCATTACATCTTGATGGAAGCCAGCTTCTTTCCATGATCGGATAGGATTTGGTATTTTACCACCTTTTATTGTTATGTTATAATCTTCTCTAAAGATTCTCCAGTCTCTCTCTGTCATCTCATCATGGTCTTTTTCTGACCAATGCCTATCATCCCACTTTTGCTTGTCTTCTTTCTTTTTAACTTTTTTAAGCCTTAACTTCTCTTGTTCCTTTTCTAATTCCGTCCTTCTCTTTTCTAAGAGATTTCCATAAAATTTGCAGTAATCTTTCTTTTGCGATTTTATATCAATACCAGCTATGTGACCTCTGCCAAAGAATTGTACTTGATGCCTTTCTTTGTACAAAGCATTGTAATCATTTGAAGTGTCCTCGGAGGCATCCCAGTCAAATACAAACTTTCTATCATTCAGGCGCCTAACTCTGCGTTTTTTCTTAACAATACCTAAATAACGAGCTTTGATTGCCTCTTCCTCTCTTTCTTTGTCTTTATTTTTATTGTATTCTTCGGTTTTTTCTTTTTTGTCTTCTCTATTGCGGTCAGTGCCGGATTTTCTTTCTTCGTATTTACGTTCCCTTTCCTTCTCTCGTTCACGTTCTCTTTCCCTATCTCTTTCTTCGCGATACTTTTTATCATCTTCCCTTTTTGAAGAACCAGTTAAATCAATTGTAGTTACCGGCCGTTCAATATTAGCTCGCATAGCTTCAACTTGTTCACGACGTTTTTCTAAAGCAAGAGCCGCTCTCTGTTCTTTTGTCAAAAAAACTGGCTTGCTTCTAGCCTCTTCTTCAGCTTTCTTTTTAGCCAATAACTCTTCCAAAGACAGGGGTTCTCTTTTAACTGGTTTAGGTTGATCTTCTTCCATTTTTGTTTCTTCATCTTCTTGTTTCGATTCGTCTTCTTTTTTGTATTTGTTTTTATCTTTATCATCACTACGACGTTCCTTTCCATCTCGTTTCTTAGGACTTCTGGAGCGTCCGCGGTCTTTTCTTTGTGGGCTCTTAGAACGTTCTCTCTCCTTCCTAGGACTACGCGAACGTTGATCACTTTCTTTTCTATTAGGACTACGAGATCGTTCGCGTTCCTTCCGAGGACTTTTTGATCGACGTTTAAGTCTATCCCTGTATGTCTCACGATCGTCATTTCGATCTCGCTCACGACGTTCACGAGATCGTGATCTACGTCGTTCCGTACTTCGATCCCTTGCCATCTTGATTCAAAGAATATTTAATGCATTAATAAATAGACATTTATTGATACAATTTAGGTTAAAAATAATATTACGAACTGTTTGACAATTATAAGACACACCACAGACTACTAATACTTTTTCGAAATTTACGTTATGTGTTATCTTTATATAGTAGGTTGGCTTTACAGATTAATTAAGATTAAAAATAATAGTATGAAAGTTATTAATGTTTTGTAAATTTTCAAATCAATAGTCTAGATTTTATTTCATATCTCACTAATTAAGAATTTGTCTTTATTTTTTGGCATCAATATTTGACATACATAATTTAGCTCTTTGACGATTTACCAAAGACTAAAGTAATGTATGTTTTTACTTGCGAACATGTGGATATATTTTGAGCTTCTCAAATATCAATAAATAAATAATTTTAAATAATTTTTCATCTTATGAATAATAACAAATGAAATGAGATCTAAATAAGAGTAAAATGGAAACCTCTCTTAAATTAAAAATTGGTTTAACGTCTGTTGTTGCACTTGGTTGTGCCGGTGTTGCATATTTAGTTCTAAAAAACAAAACAAAGGAACAAAATGCAGCAGATGTATTAGATCTATCAATTAAAATAATAACAACGGAAGAAGAATGTGAAGAAGTTATTTTAAATTTACGCAGGTATTTCTAACAGTATTATAAACATATGTTTTGAATATCGTAACAATATTGAATATATTTAATATATTCATACTATGTGTCTTTTATAAGAACCAGAACAGCTTCTTATTAAATCTTTATTATTTCTGAAGTATTATCTTATTCTTATCCCTTGAAATACAATACATAACATACTCTTTTTAGTCATTCTGCTGAGTATCATGCTATAGGTTTTGACTGTGAATGGGTAACAGTTAATGGAAAGAGATCACCTGTAGCACTTATACAACTTCCACTTTGTGGATATTGTGGTTATTTAGACTTTGGCAATAAAATCTGTTTCCACAATGCTTTCAAAGTAAGTACATCCTTTTATACATTGCTAAAGTTATTATTTAATATAGTTAATTTTAAGATTTATCAATTTCATTTATTGTAAAAACTTAGTTTCTTTCATACAATAGACGCACATATTATTTGATTAAAAATATATTAATACAATAAAAAACCTTTGTGAATTTCAGGATTGCTGAAGCTGACGCTATTTTACAAAGTAGGTGGTGGCTCCAGCAGATGGATGCAAAGTATTTGACTCAAGAATTACAATGTCAATTAACGGGACTTGGATATAAAAATATTGCTGCACTGTGTGGTCTGGAAGCGGGAGGTCTAGCTCACTTCTAACTCATTACTTGGAATCATGTAGATAAAAGTTGGAGGTAGTTTTTTTATTAGGTCCCATAGGTATGAGGAAATGCTTATAAATGAAATAATTATAAATAGCATTTATTGAAATTTCAAAAAATTACTAAAGATATTTTACTGAATCTAAGTTTTTACAAAATTAAAAACTTGTCTCGTGACATTGTCTCCAAGGATTCTCTTTTCATTTTCTGCGTGGGTCCACAAGGAGTTAGCTTCTGTCATAATATTGTCTTCTTAAACTCTTGTATTCTATCTATAGTTATATATGTATTATTTATTCAATCTGAGGTTGAACATTCTGTATTATTCTTGTCATAATTTCGTTCTTCTCATTTAATGCACTACCCATTTCATTTTAATGTCACATTTTGTATACCTCTAAATTTGTTTTCATATTTATTATTTTTAAATCTTATATTATGTTTGGGTGACTCCAATCACATTTTTTTCAATGCCATATTGACAGACATTTAGTTTTGATAAAAGATCTTTAAGTCAAGACGACACAATAGGAAAGGCAGGGGGAAAAACATTGTATTGAAAACTTTATGTTGTCTTAAATTATCTAGGCAATAGTTTAAAACCACTTTTTGTTCTTAGATCCGAGCAGTAATTGGGAGGAAGAAGTACTGTCAGACAGACAAATTAAATATGCAGCTTATGATGATTGTTCAATTAAGATATTGTAAAGTAGTTAATTATTATTATAAGCAAAGGACCACCATTTTGGAAATGGACAAGCCAAAAGAGAGATGGTCAATGATATAATTTAAACAGTCTGTGCTGGCAGTATACAGAATGTTTGCTACAAGACTAAAACAGTGAGAAAGATAAATATCTGAGTAAGTGGTCGTTTTTTTTTCTTTTAAGTTGTTTTAAAAAAAGTTTTAAATATGTTATATAAATTTTTATTTATATTCTACATTATATCTTGTTAAGTTATTAGTGCATTTTTTATTTTAATTTCAAATATTTGTAAGTAGCATTTAATCACTTAATATTAAAATATTATAAGAACAAATAAAATTGTGACATACGTCAAAAAACCACGGCGGTCGGTTGCTAATGTGGTATTACCATCTTGTCTTATACCCACAATAGTTTCACCGATATCATACACTACACATCTCCCTCCTAGTAAAAAGCTGTTACAATCAATTTCTGTATAATAAAAACTTATTAATAGAAAATAAGCTGTAGATTACAAATTATGGTAAATACACTGTTAAAAAGACATTTATTATTCTAAGGAGGAATACTCTTTGACTATCCGCTTTTACCTCTCCCCTCCACCCAAAAAAAAAAAAAATAAAATACCTAAATAAATACAATAAATATAGACTGATTCTTGAACAATCAATGTTCCTTTATAATAGGGGAAAGTATTTCAAAGTACATAGTCATAAATTTATTTATACAATAATTTTCCTGATATGTACGTAAATGGCTTTGTAGGTAATACTACCTACGATTTTTTTTTCCCCTCTTGACCCATTGAAAACTTATCTGTATATTTTTATGTACTATTCCTTTGATTCTAAAATTTTTTACGACATTTCTCTAATCAAACCCGTTTGCCTACGATCTATACACTATGTCAAAGAGTCGGATACAGACCATGCTGTGGTCCTGATTACTTGTCTTTTGTCTGTATGGAGAAGATCGGGCCCGTCGTGGGTTCAGCAACTGAGGGTTCTACGATTTTGTCTTTTTTTCTCTACTCGTTTCCTGGGTAGGTGTTTCATCTGCCTCCTCTAATCTGGAAGCGATTCTCGAAATTATCTCTTGTTTCCTAGGTCTGTATTAACAAAATTGTCATTCCCCCGCATCCTCATAAGTTCTGTCTCTGATCATTCCTGTTTCCAAGAAAAAACGGCTATTTCTTTCGGTATAAAATTAAATTTGATCCGTGTGTCTACGAAAATATGACCATCATGTGTGTAAATTTTGTACGATACTGGGACCTGTTTGGCTCCAATTATTTTTCCTTCGACCCACTTATACTGTTTGTGGAATAACCCTTGTTAGGAACGTTTACCCATTTTAAGATCAACCAATTAACCCTGAATTCTCTATTTTTTACTCTGTATCTCTGCCCGCAATCCTGGATGTACTCGGTAGCATGGCATCTAGCCTATTCGCAAGCGACGTCCTAGTAAAGCTACAGCGGTGCCACTCGGTAAGTGGATGTTGGCAATTCGATACTGCATAAAAACTACATAAAATAGTATGTATGCTTAGCCTTCTGTTACCGCTTTTTAATTGTCTTCTTTATAATTTTACAGGAATTTCGCAGCTCCATTTCATTGAGGTCTGTAAGGCGGAGACGTAATATGTTTTATTATATTATTTCACAAACATCTAAAAATCTTTGATTCGAAATGGTGGCCCGTTGTCCGTGACTAATTTTTACGGGTAAACCAAATTTAGAAAATAAATTTCTAAAAACTTTTATTGTATGAAAGCCGGACGTGTGCTCCTTATTTTCTTCAGCTTCTACCCAGTTACGATACGCATCCACTTACTATTATAGAATATTTACCATATAAAATCCCGAGCAAAATCCGCATGAGTCGTTTCCAGGGCGCCGTAGGGAATATCCCAAGGATGTAATGTGGTTTCTCAGGGGTGAAGGTCAAGCACGCCGTGACAGGCGTTGCAATTTAACCCCAACACTTTCGATGTCCTTATCGAAGGTAGGCCAATATACATAATTACTCGAATTGATTTCATTTTTACCACGCCTAAATGTCATTCATGAATTTCCAATCCTACGAAAAACCTGCTTCGCAAGTCACGGAATACAATCAACTTATACACTATAAAACCATGATCAATATAAAGTTCAAGAACGTTGACTAAAGGGTTTGTCATCTTCTTTACAATTTCTCCGGCCATTCAAACATACTAACCGTCAATTCTACACAAACATTGTCTTTTTGGGTTTCTGAGGCAATATCTTTATAACTAACCCGGTAAAGTTTCATTTAAAAAAAAAATATAATGTTTTTTTTTTTTTTTGTCTTGCTTCGAGTACAAACTTACCCGACGATCCCCTACGGCCTGACCAGCGGCAATCGAGATAAAGCTGTATCGGTCCCATTTACGTATTGATTTAACGTACTCAAGATTAAATACATAGCAGCAGGTTAGCAGCCACCGTTGCAGCGGGACGTCGCTTGCGTTTGTGGTATCCCTCCCTTGGGTCCTACAAAAACAAATGTATACCAAAGGCTTATGATCCGTTTCAAACGACATGAACCTTTGCCAAAAACAATTGATGGGTTTCTGCCACTCCATACATTATTGCACGGGCTTCTTTGTCTAACTGGCTCTAATTTTTTCTCCGTATCGTAAGAGTAACGGGAGACGCAAAGCTGATTGGCCGCTTGACCCGTCGACGGAAACGCGGTGTGCGAGAACCGCTCCTCTTCCGTACGCCACTACGTCTACCGATAACACCAACGTTATGAGGAGTCGTAATGCCTAGCACCGTGATACTAGCGAAAATATTTTTATATTTTAAACTGAGTTCAGCATGAAGTAGTCCATTCATATTGCTTTTTCTTCAAAAGTGTATATAAAGGATGGAGAGCAGTAACGAGCTTAAATTAGGAATAATTTGCCATAGTAATTAATGAGTCTAAAAAAGCTTTCAATGAGTTGACATTTACTGGTTTGGGAGGCATTTATAATAGGCTCACTTTTGCCATATCCGGATGTAGACCATGCTGATCAATAATAAAACCCTAAGGAAGACACACTATTGTGTAAAAATTTTGCACTTATTTATTTTTACAGTAAGGCCCATTTCCGCTAATCTTGCGATGACAGCTCTCAGATTATTTCTGTGTTTCTCTATCAGTTCCGTAACACAAATATCGTCTAAAAAAACACCCGTATTTGGCACGCCTCGAAGGTTCTCCTCCATAATTTTTTGCACACCTTTTTGAGGCCGCACCTCCGACCGTCCGCGGTCCTTTTAAACGCCCACGTACCTCTGTGCGTGACGCGTGTAAGCTGCCGCCTCGCCGAAGCCCACGCGCGACTACAGCATGTACGTCGAGGACCCGGACTGCAGGTGTGTTGCTGTCTCACTCACTCGTGATGTTGTCCCGCTCACTCATCACGTTCATAAAGAAAAAATATAAAATAAAAATTATTCTAAATCTCCTTAAAAAGTTATTAATATTTTTATATTTTATTAAAATACTTTATTAATATTGAATTAAGATATTGTTTATTTTTTTTTACAGGAAAATTCGTTCAGCCGCAAGAGCATTGTTATATCAATCAAAGAAGCACACTTTGCCCGAGGCCCGTAGAAAGGAACTTGAGAATATACTGTTGCAACATTACTTGCAATATACTGAAGTTACCGAAGAACTGTTAGAAGAAGCTGTCAATATGCAAATTGTGTAAGTGATTTGTTTATATTTTTAAGTAATTACATTTAATTTCATCAACAGCATAAAATACCTGAAGATATTGGACCCTCATCCAGACCAGATATTTTCCTTTAGTCTCGAAGCCAAAACTCGTAGAACTGATAGAACTTTCCGAAACGAATCCCTAAAAGTCATAACATCAAACTTAATAAGTACTTCGATCTTACTAATGCACTGGCCAGGAATAGGCCTAGAGCTAATTTCTATGCGGCTGAAGTAGGAGCAAGAGGCTTGCGAGGCCAGCGCGACGGCAGGCTCGATCCGATATCGGAGGCCAGGGTGTAGGAGAAGGCAGTATACGTTCCTCCAACGAAATGTCCCATAGAGTGCCTTATTTAGGTAAGCCCTAAAAGAGATGATGGCCCGCAAGAGGGCCTCCCATTGAGACGTCACAGTAGCATGCGCGAGCGATCCTGCGGCATCTTCAACTAGGTGGAAAGGTTTCCGCTGGGTTTTAATGGGTAGTATCGGTTTTATCTACCGGGGAGTTCCACGATACCGTTCATCCGTACGGATTCGTGCGATTGAACGGTCAGCATAAACTGCATTTCCCAGCGTTAAAAAAAAAGGAGCAATAGGCTCCACATTTTATATCTCGTCGTAGCACTTTTGTTTTTAAAACAATAACAATTTTCTCATATTCTTTTTTTTTTTTTTTTAGCTTCACGCTTTATCCCGCACATGGCAGGGTAGGCAGAGGGAACTGCAGGAACCATCAGCCTAGTGTTAAGACACTCCTTTACTTAGTCCCTGCTTACTAAGTCCCCACTTTCCGCCGTTTTCGAGGCATTGCGTGTTGAGTGGCGGAACTCAACGCCGCGCTTTGCCTTAGATGCCAGAGCCAAGAAAATGGAAATAGAAAAATCCATTTTCTCCGACTGGGGATCGAACCCAGTAACCGTCGCGTTACAGGCAGACGTTGCGCCTCTGCGCCTCGACGGTCCTCTCATATTCTTCTATTTTAGATTTGAAAACACAGACTACGAGTCACACGGTCAAAAGGTTGTTGAGTATTATCTTGAAAATAAAGGCCTGTTAAAACTAGAAGAAATGTGGAGACAACACTTTTTGGACTCAATGTGTCCTAAGTATATGCCTGAGTTGTGGTCAGTTAAACATAATGAAGAAAGGTAAATACAATTATATATAACATATGGTAATCAATCAATATATAATAATAATAGAAATAACTTGTAGTGAAAAATAACTTTTTGATTTGTTTTCAACTACAAAGCTTAAATTCTCTCACTGCTGAATAGATACTAACAACTAATATATAGCATATGTAGTAAGTAGTTAAAGAAAGCTTTTGTTTTATTTTCTTCATTTTTATTACTTTCTGATTTGATTATTCTATGACTTCTCTGATTTTGATAAGATCAATATTGATTATTACTAGATATAAGTATATAAATTGTTTATGGAATAAATTATTATATGGTATGTCAGTTTATTTAATCTGTGGAAAAGTAAATTTGGACGAAAAGTACAATTAAACTGCTAAAAATAATCGGTTCATTTGATTTTTTTCTTTCAGATTGCGAGTACGTTTAAATGAAGGACGCCTAACCGAGCAGGACTGTAAATTACTGAACATGTCAAATTCATATTAATATAATGAAAAACATTTTAAACTAAATTACAATATTTTTTACAATAAATATTTATAAAATGCACATGTGCAATAAAAATATATTTTTTTTACGAAATGAGTGGCTTATTATTTATCAAATTCACCTAGTACCTACATACTAAAAAATTTAATAATTTTTAAAACTGAAATTTAAAAAACTAATATGTCAAATGTGAAGGTTGTACTTTGATGCTTAAAATTTAATTATTAAACGTTAATTGTATCTGTAATTGTAAATTTGTGTGTTCGTATTGCTTACTATTTTGAATGTTATTAAATATTACATACATATATTATAAATTTATTAAAATATGTTTTAATATATTTACCTACATACCTTGATAAATATAAATTTAAAAATAAAAATTGATTAAAAATCTATATTCTTTAATATCCAACAAATTTTAACTTTGACTCGTATTATTTATATTTTATTCAATAATAGCATTGATGACATTGTAACTAATCACCATCTATAATATATGATGGTTAGTTACAATATTACTTGTGGAAGCGTTCTAGTCGCACTTGGAGTGGCGAGAATTCTTTAAAATTTACTTTGGATACCCATTTAAAGATTTTGAAAAGGCGGATTGGTAAAGATGATTAAATCAATATTTGATCTTGAACAGTTCAATGGATAATTGATTAAACAAATTCTATACATTAGCCAATTGGATGTACTTTAAGCACTTGCATGCGCTTTATGTCAGTCTCAAAAATTCTGGTTTCAACAATTTTGTTTTCTTAAAAACATAATTTTAACAGAATTTTAGCTTCATCATCCATAAAAAGTATTAGTATAGTATTCTGAATTACACAGGTAGCGGACTAGTGCCTTTTTAATGACAATGTATTTTTAAATTAATGAACGAAGTAGGCAACACTAAATCTGTCAGTTGCAATTTGTAAATATCAGTTAGAATTTAAATTTTGTTGTTTACAATTTACATCTAAAACTACATAATTTTAATAACTGTCCCAATTACGATTTTTCATCTTTCATTAAACATGACAAATAATAAGAAACAAATAAAGATTACTAAATTATTTCGTAAAGGTGGTAAGTGAATTATATTAAACTATATTTACGCCATAATTAAAGAGAAGAAGAAGTAAACTATATTTGTTATTGGTCTTTAATTATCAATATAAATAAAAATCTCTGACTTTTTATATAGCTGCAAAATTGCCAGATGATAGTGTGGAACTTCATGAGGAAGTCCAACAATTAGAACAACAGTTGAGGAATAAACAAAATGAACTATTTCAGATTCAAAGAAATAGCTATAGAAAGAAAGTATCTCCACCTAAAAAGAAAGAAGAGTCATTTATTAGGCCACAGGTATTTAAAGGCAAAACGTTTATGGTTTTCAATCTACTGGTCTTTTAATATTATTGCTTTTTTTTACTTTATTATATGATATACGTTATTTTTCAGAAAATCATCCTTAGTAATTCAGTGGAGAGTTTAAAACGAAATATAGAACTATTGTCAATGTTAACAGGCATGGAAGTCCAATCATATGTTGCTAATGAACATTGTAGTGTAGTGTACCACATGCAGCATAAAGCTGATAATTTAGTTAAACATGGCCTGAGAATTGATATGCTAACAAGTATGTGATCTAATTGTTTTTATACAATTTTATTTAATATTTTACATGGATCTTTCCCATTATATATAGAAATTTTTTCTTCGAAAAATTCTATTGATTTGTATATAATAGTTAAATTTTGTATGCACATTTTTAGGTGGTAATGTAATATCAAAATCATCTTTACCCGTTGGTTTTGATATAAAGGCTATAATGGAGGATTATGATAACATCATGATGCCGGAGTGTCTTGGAGCAATAAGAAAAGGCTTAGTTGCTTACTATAATAGGATAGAGCAGTTTGAAACTTTAAAGGTAAACTTACTAAACTGCTTTTGCATAAATATTTTTTGTTATTTTGTTTTTTATAAAAAAAAATATTAAAAAATTAAAATTTTGTTAATAAACCATTCCTATGCTTCAGGTATATTTTATTAAATATACTCTTCTGCTACTAATACATATTAGTATAAATAAAACTATACTATGAGAGAAAATAAACTTTTTATTTTACTTAAAAATGCAATTGCACTCTTCAAAAATATTATTGAATCAGTCATATGTTAAGTTAAATATGTTTTTTTAAACTTTACATATATAATCTAGTTTAAACATATAAAAACAATTTTTATAGAATTTAGTTTATTATTATATTATTTATAGTTTATTATATAGTTTATCTGTTACATTTCA
Organism: Dione vanillae; assembly: GCA_037178615.1. Lineage (NCBI taxonomy): Eukaryota > Metazoa > Arthropoda > Insecta > Lepidoptera > Nymphalidae > Dione > Dione vanillae. The sequence continues at coordinate 1,742,277 of JAZFAU010000026.1, forward strand.
CAGAAACTTTTAAACATAGAAGCTGAAATGTTCAAAGTTTTGGACGGGTCTCACATTGAGATATCTTTCTATGTCCAAGACACTACTGAAGAAGATGAGGACCAATTCAATGTCAACCTGATATTGGATTATAGGATTTATGATATTAGACCTAAGACATACTGTTTTAAAGAAATTGGTAAATATTTGTTTTCTTATATTTTTAGGAGAATTTAAAAATTTTTTTTTTAAATTCTTAAGAAAATTTAAATATCTTTTTTTTAATTTTAATTTTATGAAGAAACAAAAACTTACTTTATTTAAACGGTTGTAGTATAAGTTAATGTTATTTTCTCAGTGTGATAAATTGTACAAATATTTATTATCCCGCACATGGCAGGGTATGCAGAGGGAACTGCAGGATCCATAGGAACCTAGTGTCAAGACACTCTGTTGCTTGAGACTAAGCATTGCTTTCTCCATCCCATTATTTTTTATATATATTCTTTTAGTTATCTTGTATATGTATTCTAGGAACATGTTTAATATGTGCTACTTGTATTTGCACCTTTATAATATGAAATCATTTCTGTATGATACTATTATGGTGCATTGTCAAATTGTCTCATAAAAATTCAATTAATATTCAGAGAGAACACTTTGCGAGAATATTTTATTTTTGGATGTTAAATGGAAAATTGAGTGTTTTAACACTAGACTTACTTTGCCCACTCTGCTATGTGATGTAAAATATATGTACAGATTTACCAGAAGGTGCTTCGGAGGTGTTAAAAGAGCAGTGCATAGTGTTTAAAAGGAAACCACTTCACAAAGCTTTCAAAGAAGCTTTCCTCAATGATGTGGGGACATACAGACTTGTGAGACAAGTGAGTATATATGAATTGGATTTACTAGAAATTGTTATTTATTTTTGCTCTACAACTGTTTTTGTATTGACACCTCCATTTCTTCTTTATGTCGAAATATTCTAAAATTATTAAAAGAATGTTAAACTTGTAAACGCGATGGTTTGTGGGTTCGATTCCCACTTAGGGATGATGGATTTTTCTTTTCCATTTTCTTCGTTCGGGAAACTTCAAAGCGTGGCGTTGAAATTCGTCACATAAAATATCTAGAAGTGGCTAAAAGTGGTCTAAACATTAGGTTCACACAATTTCTGCGTTCTCGCTACTATGAGTAGTATAAAGCGTAAGGCACGCAATGCCTCGGAAAAAAGACGGAAAGCGGGAACGGAGAAAGCAAGGGCTAATGGAGTGTCTTAACACTAGGTTTATGTGGTTCCTGCAGTTCCCTTATAAGTATTTTTTTATTAATTGTTTCGCAGCTCGGTCCTCGTCGTCCAGAACAAGTATCTAGAAAAACAAAGAGGCTCCGACCAAATAAACATAATTATAACAACGATGACACTTTTCATCCAGAGGATTGCTCGGACCAGGGCGAAGATGATGTGGTTGAAGCATAGTATTATTGTTTTTTAATTAAAGCTTTTGTTATTTTTAAATTGAATGTGTTTGTTTTTACTACTTAGAGTTATCTTATCTTTGAATTAGTTTTGTATATATTAATAAAAATGGCTTGTACTAAAAAGTATGATGAAACTAAAGAAAATAACTTTTTTCAACAAAAATAATTATATATACTTTTTACTCTTAAAAAATACTACTTAATAGGTTATAATAATTTTTAGCTTAGCTTAGCTAGTTGAAATGTTGAGCATATTGGCTTATATAATAATGCAAACCTTGTCAAACCTATTATGACTTGGTATATTCTATTATAACATATGCATAATTATTATAATTGTGTTTATTTAAAAATAATTTGTATTACGAGTAAAACATAATAATCAAATATATTATGAGATATATAAACAGATATATTTAATCAATGGAAATAAAACAAAAATTAATTTAATAATTTTATTCCATTAAAAAAAGGATTTTTACATCATCAAATGAACACTTCCCATTCGTTCGTAATATTTAATTTCAATCTTGTCTATATTTTGGACAAATAAAAAAACTTGCCATATTATAACAATTCAGTAAAGGAATATTTTGTGCGAGCAACAATAGAAATGATAAAAAGAAATTAAAAAAAATATACTTAAACTACATATTACTTATGTATAAGTTAATTTTTTTTTTAAATTGAACACTAGCGCCATCTACTTGCGTATATATAAAAATTATAGTGTTTGAAATTTGTGACAAGACATCGCTATGAATTCAATAATTATTTTACTTTGATTTATTTAATAATGTTCTTCTGTAAATAGGAAAGTGAAATATATATTTAAACATATAATATTATATGAAATTATTGCAGTTTTGAACACATTTATTGCATGCCATTGTTTTTGTAATATTTCTCATAACTTTGAAAAAAAAATACTAATTTTCATTTATACAAAGTTAATCTCAATTTTACTACACTCATCATAACTTTAGTTTTTATATTCATGTTTCTAGAAAACATATAAACATACATATATATAAATTAAACACTAATATTTAAAATGTAATCTGTTCTAAGGCAACACATTATTAACCGAAACCTCTACACAAATGATGTTGAGAGGTAGATTGAATTTCCAAATACACAAATCTAAACAGTAACTGGAGACCTAGTTAAACAGTTCAAAGCCCTCTATTAGGTAGAGGCTTGACCTTATAGATGCGGACTAGCCAATGCTCCGTAGTGTAGGCTTCCTCCAGCACATCTAGATTGAAGTCCTTATTACCGATTTCTGCTGCACGTACACGGTCATATCCCGGTGGGCGGCCACCCTCAGTGTAGACCAGCCCGAATTTGTAATAGCTCATCTTGTACATAAGGCAGTTTAGTAGTGTGTGGGATCCGTGGGAGTCTACGCGGAACTCGCCCGCGCCCGTGTAGTAGTCCGCCTCGCGGATGTGCGCGCCGCGCTCCGTGCTGCCGCCGATGCGCACCATCCATAGGAACTTGTTGATATCTGTGGACATATAGGTTTAGTAGTATTTATATAGGACGACATTTATACTATTTGTATTTAACCACGTCAAATTCACTTCTTCTTCTTCTCTTTATTTATGGCGTTTCGAGCGTGCCAGTTGAGCACAATTCACTTCGCCAATGTCACGTTGAATGATCAAATTCACAGCATGTATAAATATCGTGAAATGGGAAACATTATCCCGTACAGGAATCATCGGGTCGAGTTTGGCCTTTGACTTGGACTGTAACTTGGCTCTACCACATCTGCTTACATTGTTTTTTTTTGTCTTCACGCTTTAACCCGCGCATGGCAGAGTTGGCAGAGGGAACTGCAGGAACCTAATATTAAGACATTCCGTTGCTTAGTTCCTGCTTTCCGCCTTCTTTAAGGCATTGCGTGTTAAGTGGTGGATCCGAACGCCGGGCTTGCCTAGTTTCTACACCTGATGTGCCAACCTACAACCATTACTATAGCCTACAACGCCCACTCACCGTCAGACGAATAGCCGACGAGCCCCCCAAATATGACCAGCACATAGTCCACGTCGAGCTCGCGCATGATCTCGTAGGCGCGCTCCTCGCTGGAGGCCATGGCCTGTCCCACGCGCGAGATGTGCGTGTTGTTCCACGTGTTGTTATCAACTATGACCGTACGGTTCGCCATCGCTGTTATCTGGTAGCCGTAGTCCCACCACGACATCACTTTTGCGTCCTGGAATGTGAAAAAACATAACTAAAAAAATCATATAAAAATTTCTAACCATATATTAGTACTTAAGTTCTCTAGAGGATCGTCGTGACGCAGAGGCGTAAGCGTCTGCCAGTAAACGCGACAGTTTGTGGGTTCGATTCCCACTCGGTATTCCCACTCGGTATTTTCTTCGCTCTGGTAACTAAAGAAAGAAAGAGTTCCGCCACTCAAAATGCAATGCCTCGAAAAAGGCGGAAAACAGGGACGGAGAAAGCTCCCTGCTTTCTCCGTCCCTGTTTTAATGTTATAAAATGCACTATCATGCCGCAGTGGTAGAGCGTTTGACGCGAAGCGACGCGACGACTCCAGGTACAATTCCGATGCGTTTTCATATAAACATTAATAATTTAATAATTGCCCTCATATCTTACTTTTATTAAAATTCTTACCTAAGAATGGCTTTAACTTTATAATATAAGTTTTGTATATACATTAGTGATATAACGACTTTTGTAACATTCGCGAATGCCAATGCGATTATGTGCTATCGACATTCGCCCATGCGAGTATTCAGTAATTCTTTCAAATTTGGCATTAATTGTTTACGGCAAGACAGCACTTTGGACATTCGTTCCGTCGCTACTTATTATTCTTATGATTTTTTTAATATTAATAGTTTACTATAAGAGAATAGCGCATTTGATTAAAAACCTAAGTAATACTGACTTATAATATCTAAGTAATACTTACTGTAATACTGATAATTGTTTTAGTAAAAAATTTTTGAAAGATAATTTGTTTTTGTTTGCTTAGCTTGCATTACAAAAATTGTTGCATGAAATATAATGAAAACTAATAATTTGATTACGAGGTTAAGTTACTATATTTTATAACAAAAACACAAAAAGTAATTCGCAGAAATTTTTGCGAATGCGAATGTGTAAAAAATGAATGAATGTGCGAATATTGGTTACAATAGTATGGTATTAGTAGTATGGTAACCTCTTTAGTATTCATTTTGAGCCAGGTGTAGGCCTCGCGGAAGTCGTCGAATATGATGCGCGCGCCGTCGTGTGCGCGCGCCGACAGCACTATGGAGGGCGACGAGTACGCCTCCGACGTCACCCACGTGCAGTGGAACACGTACGAGATCAGCAGGCAGCTGAGCACGCACACGAACAACGCTCCTACCTGGAGGTAGAAAAAAATACTTTAAGTAAGTTTTGAACCCGCGCCTTCTTCGATCTTTCTCCGATCTTTCTCTCATTACGCCTTAGAGGCGCGCGCCGACACACGCACGCGCCTCCATCTCGGGTCTATCGAATAGACTTCCCAAAGTCCCTTGTCCCAAGACCCATTCATGGGGGCCTGAAAAGGGCGTTGTCCGTCCTTCTCCTACGCCCAGTGCGCTTTCTGCGGCCAGGGAAGGGAATCAAAATCTCCCGTTTCGCAGTTTCCTTCTGCAACTCTACTTCTTCGCAAAAGGACACCATCGCGTCCTACAAGTCTGCACCACTAACCATCCTTCGTACTACGGCCGGCAGCGATAAGCCGCTTCCGACTACATTTGTAAGGACACGGCGCTGTTCCTCCCAAGCTACACACTCGGCGAGAGTGTGTTGCGCCGCCTCCTCCCCGCAATGGACGCAGTGGTGGCACCGAGCGTCTGGTTCCCGGCCGATACGGCACAGGTACTTGCTAAAACAGTCGTGCCCCGACAGCACCTGCGTTGTTCCAAAAGACAGGGACCCGTGCCTTCTCCCTAGCCATTCATCAAGCACAGGCCGGATCGCCTCGACGGTAGCTACGCCGGCGGTAGGGTGTAGAAGCCTTTGCCGCCATTCTTTTACCAAAATCCTACGGAGTTCCTCTCGGCGCAACCCCGTGATCGCTCTTCCTCGTGCCATCTGTACTATGACGCGAGTACTTTAGCTTCAAAGTCCCAGGGTGGGAATCCGGCAAGAATGCAAGGCGCCTCGTAAGAAATCGTCCGATACCCGCAGACGACTCTTACGGCCATCGCCCTCTATGGTTTCCGGAGAATGGCGAGAGTGCTAGTCGTCATGTCCATCGCCCACACAGGGCCCCTGTGTGGGACTTGGACTTGGACCACTAGGCCATGCGTTCTTCATCACGTTGCGTCGAAATTCTTGGATGCTTTACACAACTTATTTCTTAACTTAAGTGCAGCTAACATTTTGTTTCTTTTAACATTTTGTAACATTTTACAACACATATTACATAAAACAAAATTTTCAAAAAAGTCACAACGAGTAAATAGTACAAATAAAATTTACAATTCTTACCAGAATATTTCTGGTCTAACATAAAAAAATTAATAAATTAAAAAAAAATTACACACACATACAAACCTCAGATCTGAAAACCAAATTATTCTCATGCTTCTTCTTCTTATCATGTTTCTCCACTTTCGGCTCGATATCCTTGACGTGTAAACTCAAAAGACTTGAAGCGGCGACTCCCGACACTATACACATGACCGGCGCCAGCACCAACATTAGACGTACCATGACACCCTAAAAAAATAAGCGTTAAAAAATTAAACCTGACATTAATTAAATTTTTTTTCTTTTTTTTAAATGAATAAATGTCAGCGATCAAAGTGTATTTGGTCACAGCATGGAATGGACGGAGTTCAATGAACTCTACATCCACTCGACACGCTCAAAGCATTTGATATCATCATTTGTTAAGAAAAATTTGAAATAAAATATTAAAAAACAATGAACGCAAGCAACGGAGTGTCTTAACACTAGGTTCCCACGGTTCCTGCAGTTCCATCTGCCTACCCTGCCATGTGCGGGATAAAGCGTGAAGCTAAAAAAAATTCATTCAAATTTTAATTAATAATCAGTTACTGTATCTAAACTCTCTCTTTAGGCTTTGAAAAAACATTTTTAATCGTGAAATAAAAAAGTCCCCACAAAGTGGGGACGGAGTAAGCAGGGACTAAGTAACGGAGTGTCTTAACACTAGGTTCTTATGGTTCCTGCAGTTCCCTCTGCCTACCCTGCCATGTGCGGGATAAAGCGTGAAGCTAAAAAAAAAAAAAAAAAGTACTCACCGCAAAATAAATGCTAAGAACGCCATACAGAATTATAAATATATTTGCATCAGTAAGTTTACTGAAACAGAAGTACAATCCAGCTGGGAACAAAAACACTAGCACTTGCAGGTCGAAGTAGAAAGATGACCACGACGTAGGTTGATGCTCTGATACAGATGCTGGAATAAAAAAAGATCAATAAATTAGAGTTAAAAACACAGTATTGTACATACTGGAGGAAGTTCTGGTAAAAGGCATGAGGACTCCTCGGAGAGTAGGTATGAAGATTCTAATTACAGTGGACGAGGTGAAAGTGGTTTAGTGGTGAGGTTTATCTTGTATTTGTTAAATTAATGTTGAAGGTTTTCAATAACTAGGATTTTAAAATCATTTTGTTTATTATTTGTTGATTTAAGTCTTATTTAAAAATAGCTTATTTAATGGCTTCTTTATATACTAGATATCGATTGCATATATTTATAATAAAATGCATACCAATAATAGGGATGTGATTCTTGGCGTAGCTTGGGTCCAGCAAAGAATAAAATCTGCCAGTCCATGGTGAGATTTTACCTAAAAAAAATTGGTTTAGTTACATTTATATTATATAATAATATTATAACATTTAATATATTTTAATGTATATGTTTCATTTCTAGCTATATATATATTTAAATATTTAAAATGTTATATTAAATGTTATCAGTCACAAATCGAAATACTTATATTTTTTTACATATTATTATGTTTCTATTAGAATCAATAATATCTTTTTCAGTGAAAAAGTGTCATTCATGTTTATGTATAGCAAATTTTATTTTATTTAATTTTTTTATATACAATTAGTTCATGTTTACTTCTCTTGAAAATTTTATGTTATCTAAATAACATATAATTAAAAATGAATGTATGGAAGTAGCTTACACTTTTTGTAAAACATTTACATATTAAACTCTAATTTTCTTCAGACCAAAGAAAATATACTTACAAAACTTACATTTAAAATCAAGTATTTTGAATCTTACCAGTAACAGTCAGCACAACAACAGCTGTACCAAGTGTGGCCAACAAAGTGGTCAATAAAGCTTTGAAAAGTAATTCAAAGTTGGATGGGGACAAGTGTTCTTTTAAATATTGAGTAAACGCATATAGTTGACAAAGACCGAATGTGCCTAAAGCCTGAAAATAAAAAGAATTATCCAATAATTGAATCTTGCCAATTTATATTCATAATCTTGTCTTACAATAATTTGGTAATAATAAATTATTTTAAATGATATACTTATTTAAAATATTGTAAATCTATTACATTTTATAACAATGTTTTAAAATGGGGTAGATTTAGATGATAAAGACTATAAAAACATTGAATTTGTGTGTCTTAGCAGTTGCACATAGGCAACTGCCCATACTGGAAGAGAACTACCCTGAAGTATACTTATTGAGTCATTTATGTCATTTGATGTGATTATGTGGAATCTAATGGTAAAGTGGGGACGGAGTAAGCAGGGACTAAGTAACGGAGTGTCTTAACACTAGGTTCTTATGATTCCTGCAGTTCCCTCTGCCTACACTGCCATGTGCGGGATAAAGCGCGAAGCTAAAAAAAAAAAATGTGGAATCTATGTCCAAATACACTCAAAACGTGTGAACTACTTATTTATTTACAACTTAGACAAATTATATATATTAATAAATAGTTCAATACTGACCAACATATGTTCAGAGCTTTGCACTGGCTGGAACCCAACAAAAGATATCTGCATAGACAATATTGTACCGACACAGTACAATGTACTATATGCTACATAGACTCGGGCAGAGAAACGTCCGAGTAACATGAGAGCTAGTACATGTAGAGGTATGAGGTTGATTAGAAATACATAGCCACCCCATGATGAAACCTTAAATGAAAAGAAATCTAGATTAAGCAGTGATAAATTGAGATAAAATAAGATTTATTGAAATATTTAATACCTCCAATAATTTTTTTAATGTAATTAAATGCTTTGTGATTTTCATATTTTTATATAAAATTAATCATTCAATAAAATAATTTAAATGAATCAATTGTGTATATTGAAATTTTCTGGAAACCCAACATTTTCAAACATTTCCCAATAGTACAGATTTTTATTTACAATGTATTTAAATTGCAAAAATTAAAGATCTTATTATGCAATGTATATTTCAGTTAAGATGAAATGGGCTTACAATTATGTAAAAAAAAGCCATATTATTAGGTCTTTGTAAAATTTGTATGAAAGTGCAAAAACAAATGTACAAGTAGCTTATACATTTGTGTGAAGCTTTCATCTGCTTGTTCTATGATTGACAAACTGATTACATTTATTATAAATAATTATCAGAATAAATTTGTACAATCAAGTAAAATACACTAAAGAAACCATAAAAATTTGAGTGCAGTGGGATTTTTAAATATTTTCTTTATATATATTTTTCTATGTTTAGTAAGGATTAACACTTTAAACATCATTAAAATATATTTCTAAAGCAGTAATATTATGAAAAAAAAAATCATCAATTTCAAAACTCTCATATAGATTATATAGTTTATACAAAATGATTTCCTTGACTTGGCTGTTAAATCCACTTACATAGAACATAAACAACATTATGTAGAACATAACTTGGTATAGGTGGCTTTACAATGTTACAATGTTCTATTAATATTTTTGTGTAAATGTAAGAGTTTACTATGTTAATAATTTTATGCAAAAAAAAATCATACAAAAGATAATTACAGCATATTGATAGGAAGAACTTACCATGTAGAAATAAGCCAAAGCAGTCATAGTAGCCCATAAAATAGTGCCAGTGTTCACAGCTTTGATCCAGAAGTAGTATGTGAGTAACATACAGAATATGGCAATACCCTCATTGTCATAGCTGCCAGCAACTGAACGACTTATGTACCCTGGGACTATAGCTATCATGGCCGCTGCCACTAGACCTGCCCCTTCATCCTAGAATATTTCAACTTGACCATCATTTTATGCTTTGAGTTGGATTAATTTTATTTAGATTATTTATAAAAATGTAGAAGTAATCTATTGCAGATAACAAATATGTTTGAAGATATTGACAAGTATCTGTAGTTAAAATTTTCTTATCTTAAAAAGCAAACAGTGTTAGCACTGCCATTATAATATTATAATTTTGTAAATCTACATATATCTTCAGAATTAGCAAGTGCAAGTTACAAAATTTATGCCTAAAAGATTTATATATTATAAATTTTGAAATTGTACATTATTTTTTAAAAGCTATATTAAAATAATTCTTAATATTTAACTTGCCTTCAATTCCTTAGTTAATAAGTAAGTAACAATAGTAGTAAGTGAAGAGAAGAAAGGAGCAAGGAATACACAGACATTTCTGATGTCTATTGTAATATTCAAAAACTGCATAATATTGTACAAGCTAGCTGATGTCACCATCAGGCCAGGGTAAATGGTACCTGAAAAAGAAATAAAATATTATAATAAAAAATTCAATTTAAATTTATTAACTATACTTAAATATAAAGTTATTAGGATGTTTCACTCACCACCAATTATACGGCCTAAGGGATACCATGCTCTATCATCAAACCAATTGTGAAATTTATAAAAGCCTTCTTCAGTAAGGTACCTTGTAGTTCTATAGTTGAAATACGGATCGAACTCGTGAATTACGCTCTCAAATCGTAAAACAGAAAATAGACGAGTTGCAAATGCTGAAAAATAAATTTTACAATAAATATAAATTACTAATTAACAATAAATAAATATTTACAACCAGTTTTAAAAGTTTTGTACTTAATAATAAATGCTCTAAGTTTTCTGGAAGCTTTATGTCAGCATGTTAGTCGCCATTCGCTATCGCAGTTGGACCACGTCAGTGAAATACAAAATAATATCAATTTAGCCAAACAGAATGTTGTATTAATTTTAATTAGAGTTAAGTTAAAAGTCATAAGGTACGTTTGGATTTCTCTACTTACATAAAATAGCTGCCATTGATAAAACAGCTAACTTTATAAACGTGAGTTGTTTATCAGACGTAAGCTGAGGCAACTTCGCCTTACTTCTGCACCTCCACAGTCATCTTGTTTGATAAATTTTAAATGATTTACCTACAGCATAAATAAAAACACCTAGAAATTGATTATTTATTCTAAGAAAAATTTCGCCGGCAACCTAACATGAATTTGCCGACCAAGCAACTTGTGTTGCCGTTTTGACGTGACAAGTAATGCTTGACAGTTCATAAACGGCGTGGCATAAAGAGTTGCCATTGTCCAAATTGTTGTATTGTTAATTATTTTTCTTTAAATTGATTGATGGACGGTTTTTAAATTGATAAATGCAATTTAACACCATTTGTTACCGCTAAATTATATTATTACAACTAAATAATAGTTACTAATAGTAATAATATTATTACTAAGTAATAATATTATTACAACTAAATCTTCTTCTTCTTCTCTTTATTTATGGCGTTTCGAGCGTGCCAGTTGAGCACAATTCACTTCGCCAATGTCACGTTGAATATTACAACTAAATAATAGTTACTTTTGAAATAAATGTGTACTAGATTTTATGACGACGATTATGATTTATTAGAATATTATTCAATCTGTCTCTTTACAATATTTTTTTAAATATTTGGCATGTTTATTTTATCAAATTAAAAATAAAAATGTAAAAAATAGAAATAATCGATTTATTTAATACGGAATTATGTTCCTCAATTTTATATTGGTTTCCAAAGTGTTAAAAAATCTCAACTTCAATAAAATTTTAAAAGGCATTTTGAAAAGCAATAAATGAATTAACCCTTTACTAGCTTTTGTATTTCTAAAAAATATGTTATTGGTGAACTGTCATATGTCAGTCAGAGATGACAAGTTGACAAAGGGAAGCTGTGCAAAGTTGCTAAAATAAGCTCGCTCAAGATTACTTTTCTAGTCGTCTCATTACTACCTTCACTTCACTGGCTTAGAAGTTAAGACTGATTTTTTCCTATATATTATCACGTAATACGATCGTACTTAAATTAAATGGAATTTAAATAGTTTTCGCTAATACAAAGGGTATATAATCATAAAAATAGGCCTTGAGTATTTAATAATTGTTGGCAACGTTTGCTCATGACTAATCGTTTCAAAACTTAAGTTAAGGCATGATAAGTTAGAACAATTACCTATCATTACACACAGTGTCTGGATATACAGTGATTTGATCGCTTGGTGAGTTTATGTGATGTCTGACGGAGATCCTTCTCTCGAAGAAGATATCCCAAAGCCTTTGTTGGAGAGGCCTGAAGAAAATGTCTTTACGCCTAAGATAGCTACTCCAATATTTGCTGGAACCGTTAAACTTCATCATAAGCCGTCTGACGCAGCGGAAACGGAGTCATTTTTATCGGATGCCCAGCGGAATGAATTTGCGCTCGAACAGTTATTCCAGGATGGAGATGGAACATTTCTCGAAGTAAGTATATAATTTTTATGTATATGTATAATTTTTATGTTAACTTTCAATTAACGTTAACTATTTAATTTTTCTTATAGCACCTATATTCTTATGACATTTACATTTTTTTAATATTCCTATACTTATTTCCATACTAATGTAATATTTTTCCTTAAATATATAACAAATTATAAAGATTAAACAAATAATATAATTAACAAATAACATGCTTTTTATTAAAATAAATAAGATATGGCCAGCATATTCTAAAACTGAAAGCTTTCTAATTTGATAATTTATTAATATTTTGATCTATAAAATTAGTATTATGTATATTAATTAATTGTCTAAGTCGATAAAAATATACATTAGAAAAAAGAAACAACAAATTCAATACAAAAATAGAAAAATATATATGCACATAATTTGGTAATATTATATTAATAAGTGTATAAAATGTACAATATTGAGACTCTAAAATGACATGATGAGATAAGACAATGAAATTATGATTTTATTTATATTACCATACAATGACCTCTGATTAATAAGAAAAAAATATTTGTTTTTTATTTAGATTCAGAGAACAACAGATTATAAGCATAAACAGATTATGGTTCTTGTCATTTTATTGCAGTATTTGTAATGTATTTTCTCAAGATGTGTTTATCTACATATGTATAAAATGAAAACATAGGTAAACAGCTAACAAGTAAATAATATTATTCTAAAACAATATGTATGGTTAATTAAAGTAATTGTAATGGTCTCATTTTTATATTTTAAAACTGCTAATCTCAAAGGATTTGACTTAATTGTAATTGGCAGCACTTAACAAAATTAGTACATATAATATAGTGTTAATTATGTCATATAACAATAAAAATGTTCAGTTGAAATGTCATTGTGGCTTTTGGAGGTTGTGTTATCATAATTTAATATCATAAAAAATTATAAACATTGTTGGCTGAACATAATACTGTTAGCGATTGGATGCCATTAAATAAAGTTTAATACATTTTAAATATTGCTCTTACAAAATAAAAAATATTTGCAAGTGTATTCCAAATTTTAAATAATTATTATTATTTAAAGAAGGACTTACACTTAGGTATCATTTCCGACTTTACAATATACAATTGTGACTAAGAAAGATCAACATTGCAAGCACTTATTAGTCACTACAATGATATAAAGTCAAACTAAAAAAATCACATAAATAGGTAATATTTCTATTACGAACCCATCTCTCAACACAACTGAGATAAAAAACCGAATAAGATTTCTTATCAATTTTATTATATAATATAATACAAGACAAAAAAGATATGCTTATAAAGTATGGCAGTTAGGATGGATGTTAATCAAACAGTCAAATGATTCAGAGTTCTACCGAGACGGTGTAAACTAGCAAGGTCAGTAGTTTCTTATGAATTTTTCAACAGTGCAGTCAGTTCAAACGTTAACACAATGATAGCACGATGTTTTATTGAAGTGATATCTTACGTTTTATACGATGCCGGTGGTAATAGAGTGTTCAGACGTCGAAAGAGGTGCGGATATTTTAAAGTATGAATATTTACTTAAAATACGCTTTGTAATATTCATTACGAGTAAATATTGCGCGTCTTTGTGTGAATGTTTGTTATAGTAACATCGCTTGGAGCGTTCGTTTATTTTTATTGTGTTTTCAATACACTTGTCTTTAAAATACATTACGTTTTTGCGATACCATTTAGAACGGTAACAAGGTCGTTGAGCCTAATCTCTACCTACATTATTTTGTATATTGACATTAAACACGTAAAATGTAACATTTTTGGTCTGGCTTTGGTTGATCTGAATGTTTTTGGATCAGAAGGAGAAAGCGGTGGAAGAGAGGATCGCTGATTTGCAAGCCATGTCGGTGTTGAGTACCTACCAGGACAATCTGTCTCAGGATATGAACACCGATAGGTGAGTTTAGACGCCAATGACATTACGTGTCCGCTAGTATAGTTTTGTTTTTAATTTTGTGTTAAATAGGAACGTAAGAAAAAAATAGTTAAAAATAATATATTTTTCTATGTAATTTCTTATGTATTTTTAGTACTGTCAACATTAAAAGGAAATAATTATTAATATTTACTTATTAATATTTAAAATGTAAATGTAATTAATATGCTGGGCTAAATTCCGCTTATTTTTCCACTTGCTTAAGTGTAGCGAAAAGTGTCAAAATATATAATTTTCTCTATCTTTGATGCAAAACACTTGTGATGCAGATTTAAATATGCATATTTATTTTTTGTCAACTAAAACCTAAACGGCTGCTCGTCTTTATTCAGATTTCTGACGTGTATGTATGTATGTGGGTGTGTGATGTCATTGGTCCTTTTGTTGTGTGTCACATGTGTGTGTAACTGTTCATTTAACTTTAAACTTTGTGATGCGAAACTATCAATATTTTTAACTATAACTAATGAGGTGATAGGGACGTTTACAAATTAATTATATAAAAATCTTTTTTCTAACGTATCGTACTTTAAAGTAGGAACATAAAATATTTATCTGTGTACTATTTATTTGCCATCTATCTATAAATAAAATACTAAAGTTACGATTTTTTGAATAACCGAAAACATCAAAAGCGTTCATCAGAAACCATTTATTCCATTTATAAGTCTGTATTTACAATATTTCTTATAATATATTTTTTGTTAAACATGCTAATTTTTATTTAAATACATACTTCTTAACGTAAGACCTTTTTAGAGCCGTTAGCATCTTTTTATTTACGATTTTCATATAAATTTGAAATAAATGGAGAAGAACTTGGAATTTAACTTTTGGAATATGTTCATTAGTCACATAGGCGTGTTTACAACCAAAGTACCTATGTATAATGTAATTAGTGTGAAAATGTATACAATATACGATTACTTAAGATTGATAGTACATTACATTTTATATATAAATTTTTATTCCAACGTTTAATGGGATTTCAGTTCAATGCATTTCGCGTACTGTTTATTGACCTGTAAAATATACTTGTACTGAAATAGATATTGTGGGCTTATTGAAAGCTTGCTTTTAGTGTCATAACCCAGCGAAATGAAGAGTTCGGCAAAGAATCTTATTGTTAAGCTTCATTCTGTATATCGAATATTGTAAATATAATACAGAGAATAAAGTCACTCTTTCCTCCAATTTCCGTCGAATTTTCGAGACTTACCGTATAACAGTATATTTTAGCTAATAATAGAAAATAAAATGTTGCTATTGTGTTAATAGAAAGTAAAAAAAGGCTCAGAGTCTGCTTGTAAAGGTGACGTTTTTTGGGTTCAATTTCCACTAGGGTTTTCTTTGTTCTGGCAACTAGGCACACGCGTTGTTGAGTTACGCCACTCAATACGTAATGCCTCGAAATACGGAAGGCAGGAAACGGAGAGTCTACTAGGTAGACTATGTTCCTACGTTGTAAACTAGTTTCCCATGGTTCCTCCAGTACCCTCTGTCTACGGTTCTAAGAGCGGGATAAAGCGTAAAACTAAAATGAAGTAAAGTGTTTAGTGCGATTACTTATTCAAATTAGCAGCAATACGTAATAAATGGACACTATCATATTTATTGTTAGTTAAAACAATTCATGATTCACTTATTTGCTTGTGATGATGTAAATAATGCAAAGTTTAAATAATAAACCGGAAAACACTAATAAGGATAATCTATTAGTATATTCTGTATTTAATTGTTAAGGTAAAACGCGGCGTTTATTTCCGCTACTTGACATGGTTTCAATTTTAGATGGTAAAGGTAGAAAGATTAAAGTCTTTCTAGATCTGTTCATGCTGCTATGAGTTGAATTAAATTTGTTAACATTATTAATTTAATTCATATAAATATTTTGTTTTTCAGAGTCTAAATTTAAATTGTGTTTTTTTTCTAAATTAAGATGTTTTAATGAAGTTTTTTTTTTTTTCATTTTCATTTTACTCTAGGTTAGAGATGTGCGAAGTACCAAATTTCAAATCTAGATTAGACTATTTGGCTCTGCTGTGATATATGGATATGTCAGTCAGTCAGTGACTTTATTTTAATAAAATATACTAATTTAATTTTTTTACACGTTTATACTTACACAGAAATGCTTTATATCAGTGCATTACCCTTGTTGTACATTATTGGATGATAACTATCGATGGCATCATCAATTTGCGCCTCTGTCTGTTTGATAAGTGATGCTCATTCTCTCATTTCCTAACGTTCAGAGTACTTAATAAAATGTATGGGAGACTGAAGCGACACGGTTAAGGTTCATTTGACACTGCGTATAACAAAACGACGTTGTCGATATTTTTTTATTTAAAATATAATTAACACTACAGATACTCGGTCCGTATACTTTTTAACTTATAGATAATTATTTTATATGCGTGTAATAAATATTAATTATATTAGTCTATTCTCTATTTTTACATTATTTTTAATATTCATTGCTTATATTTTTTAAGCCTGTCAATATTTTACCACGTTCTTAGTTTTAAATCTAAAATTATTATAGGCTCTACATGTTTAATTAAAATATTCAATAGATTTTTATGCTGTAATGGGTTTACACATTTTTTTTTAATACAGCCGCAGCGGCCTTCTCTATCTGACCAGTAACGTTTTTCGGTACTTTAAATTAATTGTTAGTTTAATCGAAACAGTTGATTGAAACGAACCTTTTTTTGCACGTCTTGTTATAGAGTTCTTCAAAATGACACCATAATCGATTTTTATGTTCAGCTATCGTGCCATAATCGTTGGGACAACAATCGTTGGGAAAATATCTCATTGTTATCTAAGTGTATATTTAGGTACTACTATTGACGTGAATCAAATGGAATCAAATAAATCAATACATCGTAATTGTTACAAGGACAAGAAAATTATCAAGCCCAATAGATTACTTACCTATTAGTGGGTATTATTTTGATATTATATACATTATTTCTTCAAAAATTGTATTAATTAGGTAAAATATGTGGTTAGGCCTCTTTATGTTTATAAGAGTAACCGATATATTCATGGTTGAATTGAATTCAGGGTTGTATTTAGAAATTGTTTCAGAAAAAGAAATCTTTTCTTGACTCATTCTTGATTTATAGTAATATTTTTTTGTAAAGACTTTTTTTAATTTGTCACCATAGATTTTTTGTTACTAAAAATTCTAGGCCTAATCCTAGAATATATTATGCTTCATATTGGTTAAATTTACTCTCTTTATATAATAAGGCTCAAACTTTATATAATAAGGCACTACTTTATATAATAAGGCTCAAACCTTTCTCCATATAGGTCCTCTTATACTTTTCTTCATATAAATATAGGTTTTTTTACGGACCAATTAAATAGGATCAATAACATATTATTAACTATAATATATATTGTAGAACTGTACAATTGTAATGTGTCATTTGTTTATTAATTATTCTAAAATCACATCAATTAGTTTTGTAGTTATCTGTATACAAATAATGAGTATTTATTAATTCTAACTACTAACTAAAAGAGAACCATTTATATTACTAATTTTATAAATGTTGCGGTCCTCTTAGAAGGGAAATGATTATGTGTATTTAAGTATATTTATTACTTGACTGTAGTAAGACTAAATTTTATGGCCTTAAGTTCCATCACTCAATATTCCTCAAAAAAAAAAAACGTTACAATCGTAAAGAAGCGTAGCAACTAACTTTGCAGGGACAATGGCAGCGAAGCATCCACTCGTCCGGCGGAAGAGTGTGGATGCGGGGAGCCAGTCCAAGATGTCAACATGAACAATGGCAAACCTATGGCCAACCATTGCTCGTGAGTAGGACAAATATAGGTTTATGGATATGTCAAAATGTAGTCATATCATGCTGTTGTCATTTTGTGTGACATTTAAGATTTTGGCCTTAAGATGTGTCATAGAATTTTTTTTGGGTTATTAGGAAATATCATTATTGGTAAAGCTTATTGCTAAGTTCGTAGAAATGCTTTCACAACGATTATAAATTTTAAAAGGTAAATTTTTTATCTATGCCTTAAGGTCACTAACAAAATCAAAATCAAATTTTAAACTTTTTTAAATTGAAAAAGGCACGCCTGGAACACCATAATCAAAGAACTGAATAGATAATAATTATGATAATAATTATGATAATTATGTTTTTTTTTATTATAAAGTAAGTTGAATCTGTTAAACATACATATAATATATTTGAAATTACTTCTAACAATTTAACACAGTAGTGTTACGTATAAAAAATTGCACTCATGATTGTTCTTGGGTTATGAAGCGTGTTTAACGTTTTCACTGATCATGTTTTATATTGACCTTATGAAACAACTGCACATTATGCACACATAACCATTGCACTTGTTAGAGCACCATTTTATTACTTCAAATTTAGTAGCGCTTGTAAATAGTTATAAATATTGCTTTTTGACAGTTTAACAATATGGTGTAAATTATGTTTTATAAGAAATTATAACGGACATTTAAAATTTTTTTTTGGAAAAGTTTCGGAAAACGTTCGGATAGTGTGTTTGTTTTTGTAATAAACATTTTTTAAAAATTATATTACAGAAAAAGCAAATTAAAATTACATTTTTTTAATTCAAATTTTTCACTACGAAAAACATCCTCAGTAAAAATGTATTCTTTTTTAAATTTATTTAAATAGATACAAAGTCCTTTAAGCTTACCTTAATTAAAAGTACTAGTAAAAATGAAAGAAATAACATAAAAAAACGAGCACTAATGTATGCTGCTAGTAATGAATTTAATGTAAACTTATGTTTTTTTACATCGCAGTAGATTACGTAAAACGTTTTATATCATCCTGTTAAACATTAAATAAACAATGATTAAACCAATCACGTTTCAAACTCCATATTTTTATATGCGAGCGATTATTATATGAATTTAAACAAATAGACCTGTACAATAGGTTATATACATTTATTAGAAAAAACACCTTTTTTAATATTTTATAATATTTGCTTTCTATTCTTTTTTTATCTATTGTTTTCAAATGCTATTGTTAGTACAAACATACTAACATTGGGTTATTGATCGCTTTATTTACGTCCCTAGGGCGAGGTGTGGTGGTAGTTATCATATGAAACTGTATAGGTTGAATGAGGTTCTTAAATTAATTGGCTTTACGCATGTTTCTAAATTTAAACTAAATTCTTTATTATTTATATAATATATAGTATACATATATAAATGATGCTATCGTTAAGCAATTAGAAAGTCTGCTTATAAAAATATATTTTATGTTATTTAAATTGTTTATAATGTAATGTCGCGATATTCTGTAAGACCAGCTCAGTGTCTAAAATTTCCATCTATTTTAGAGGGAGAGAGAGAGTGTCCTAACTCAACATCCATCGTCTCTACCAAATAATTAAATTTGTATACCGTTTATAACAAATATGAATATATGACAATTTTTCTCACATTTAGGATCGTAATGGGGGGTATACTAAATAACCCATCGTTGACCTTCAATGATGGTGTAAGGTCAGTCGATTTTGTGCTAGTATGGGAGTCGGGGAAGGACGATGCGACCACACCAGAGGCGTATGCTCATAGGCACATATTTGAGGAGAATTTGGAAAACGAGGGATTGCAACTCGAGAGGGAAGCACCTGAGAATTTATATGGATTGCATTTTATTAAGGTATGCTAATTAATGTACTCGGCTTTCTGTTTTTTTGATTTACTTAAGTTCAATCTATTTGGAGTCGGTTACAAAGTCATAGTGAATGATGATTGATGATAAATGTTCGTACATTTCTTACAAATATTAAATTATATTTACTCAATGTTTTTGACTTAGTAGAAAAAATCTTAAAACTAATGTATATATGTTTTATGACTGCTTTTTTAAAACATAATGATATTGGGTGTAAATACGTTGATAGGCCAATTTCCACTTGCAAAAATTACCTTTTAAATGCTCTGATGAGACAAATTGCATCGTTTAGTTTCGCTTATACCGTAATGCCACGAAAAGCGGAGAGCGGAGAGTAAGTGGAAGTTAAAGAGTAAGGAGAGAAAAATCAAAGAGATTAGAGAAAGCCGTTATAAAAAAACAACATTGCACATCAAATAGTATATAGTTACAATATAAAGTTAAAATTTACAGATCCACGCGCCTCTAACAGTTCTGAAAGATTACAGCGAAGTATTAAAACTTAGGATGCCAATGAAGGTAAGTTTTGGCAATATTATGCAATAAAATGTGTTAATTTTGGGACTCACTTTAAATTAGATTCTTGACATGTGTTTGTACTTAAATGATGTGGTAGAATGTCCGTTAAGGCTGATTTAGTAAGCTTTTAATTATAAATTTAGCTTTTATAAATTATCTGTATCTATTATGAATATTATTATGTATTTTTATAATCTATATTTATGTTTTTTAATATTGTATCTATGTATTTATCACCCCCTTATTGTATGGTTTGTGTTTGTTGCACATTATTATTTTTATTTAATTTTTATTAAATATTATAATAAAATAATATAAACAAAATAAAATGTGATAATATGAAAAAATGCAAAGTAAATTTATTAGCTTTTAAATAATTTTGATTGGCAATTTATCTTAATTTAAAAAAATATCGTGTGGAGTTGCAAGAAAAGTAAAAAAATAAAATTGAGTCAATCATATAATATATTCGTAAGGCGACCGTCGCTTATTGTGAAAGTGATAGATCACTGTACACGCAATGTCTCTAAAGTGGATGAAAAGTGGAGAAAATAGTGTCTCGACACTCTCTTGCTGTATGTACAGCATGAAGCTAAAATAAAAATATATAATATATTCGTAGGAATGCAGTAGGATAAGAAAAGGTGGGAGAACGAACGCAATACTGAACGCGGCGATGTATATGTCTAAGGTATGCGGCTGTCGTGACTACGGACGTACCTACTGCTTTGCTAATAATGCAGCTTTGGTTTTTAGGAGAAATTTATTTGAAGACATACAGACGTTCAGTGTTATTTTTACTTATGTATATATTTGTTCTGATTCTTCAAGATGTCTTAACCCATTCATGTGGGAAATTAAGAGAATTTTAGCTAAAAAGTATGTTAAAGTATGTATAAATATTGTGAAATTTGACGAATTTAAATTTACTTGTAGTATAACTTGAACTTCTAGCTAAGTTTTATAACCCTAGACAGCCAGTACCTCATAGAATTTCACAAAAACGAAGCACCAACGCTCGTATCTTTAATTATGTTAACTTAGAATTTCGACTGTTGCTTGCTCCAAGGAAATACCGACTTGGATATTCTATATTAATTTTACCCCAATGTATCTATGCGATCTTGAGCAAAATAATTTTTTGGCAGACGTATGTCAGCCAGACAACAACATGGTCTAATAAAAGTTCTGTGTTTTCTTCTTGAGGTACGGACTCCTACACTAGAAAGGCCAATTGAAAATTTGTTACATTTACCTATTTATATAGTAGAGCTATACATTTATATTTTATTATACATTAATAGTTTTCGAATATTTTTTTTCTTATAAAAATTGACATATACACTTGGTTTTTAACCTGTTTAGCAACACCATTTTAGGAAACGTTTCCTTGTGACCTTGAGTGTTATCAAAAAATAAAATAATATTGCACAAAATTAAATGTATTAATGACATAACTAGATTTTGCGTGATTGATGTGTTTATTTTTATAAGAATAATTGATGATAATTAATGAAAACGATAAGATATACTCTTCAGTATGCTTCGTAATTTATATACATAACTTAAATACACTATGGTTATAAATTCGTTGTCCTCGTTCTAGTCTTCATTTGTTGTTGAATTCGAGTTTTATGCAGCGTTTAGTGTGAAGCAGAAAAAAACACATTAAAAAGAAAAAAAAGCAATAAAAATTCATATGATATGTTACTTCGAAATATATTAATATTGTTGTTTAAATAAATATCAAGTTTAGAGAAGAAATATTTTACTTATAAGTAGAAATATTTATCGTATTTCTAGATTAAAAAAGGAAAAGATTAAAAACGTCTGTATGTCTTCGAATTTGATTAAAAAAATTTTGCTGTGGTAAGGTCGCTATTTTAACATGGGTTTTTTTAAAATAATAATATTTGATGGGTGATGGTACTTAATGACAAGACAATATCGTTTATTACATTTATAACGGTAAAATCTAGATTAACCTTTATTTTCTCCCATTTTACATTTTTTTTTTAATTTTTTGATTCTGTGGTTGTGGTGAGTGCATGTACATATAGCTAAATGTTTACCCTAATGGCATTTAGTTTTTTTTAATTATAACAGATTAAAACAGGTAACAGGTTAAAAAAACTAAATAGTTTAAATGAATAGTAGTAGTAAAGCATAAATGAATTGTGTAACTGTAGGCTACGTAAGCTATTTGAATTGCAATGCAATTAACCTAGATGTAACTCAGCTTAACCGGCCTATATTTTACTAAAAAAGTAGAAAATAAAATTCCCTTTTTGCATATGCATGAATTCAAGATATATATATATATATATATATATATATATATATATATATATATATATATATATATATATATATATATATAGTATATAATTGTATTATTATGGTTAGTTTATTTGAAGTAAAGTATAAGGGTATCTTACTTTTAATTTTAGTTTAATCTAACATTAGTAAAGATATGTTTTTTGGAAAGTACGGAACGTAGTATTCGAAGCTGCCATATTACTAGAGACATAAAAAATTAAAATATAGTGAAAATTAAAAATTATGTGAAATAAAAAAGAAACAAAAATTTTTATCCGCTTAAGATTTAAGTATTTATATTTATTTTCATTCTAAATATTTTTTGCATGAAGTGTTTTATTTGTAACATTTTGTTCGTAAAAACTTGCGTAGTTGATGTCTGTGTAGATTTGTATCTGTGTTATGTTTTTAGAAAAAAAAAATAAAACGTCATTCACATACTCTGCATGTTTAATAATAAAAAATAACACTTAGTTACTAAATAAATTGCATATATTATTAATTATTCATGTTTAACAAAGCATATGTTTTTTTTATAATTATTTTATTAATGTTTTTTATTTTCAAACGTGCAACATTACATTAACTAATATCCTATATATTTATAATTTATAAGTATAATGTTTTAAGTATTATAATAAATTGACATAGATTAAATTTCCAGTTTACAGCTTTAAAAGATGTACACGAAAAAACTAATAGTTTTTTGGAGAGTATAGAAGAGTGTTGGAATCGAATTATGGCTAAAATAAGAGTTGACCCGGCCATGTTTCCTGAGAGAAAGCACAGATTGACAGCAATATATTCTAAGGATAAGGAGTATTTGTAAGTTGTTTTATTAATTATTGGCACCAGTGGCTCAGTGGCACAGTGCCAATCTGTTCTCGCGACAAATGTGGGTATTCCCACTCGGGTTAATATATTAATTTTTTTTCTTCGCTCTCATAATTAAAGAGCGATGATGTTCGATCCCTCTGCCTATTTATATTACAAAAAACATGTTACATACATACATACCTACATACATAACTTTACGCTCTATCCCTAGCGGGGTAGTCAGAGAGAACGGAGCGCCAAACGCTGCGGTCCCTGCATATCTCTTTCGCCTCGTCCACTGTCATTAACCTCTTCATGCATGCTCTCCGGGAGCTCTCTCTCATGCTTTTTACGTGACCTTCCTCCAGTATCTTCGATACTGTGTTTTCGAAAGTCAACCGAGGTCTCCCCTTACCTCTCTTACCACTCACTTTTCCATCATATATCTTTTTTACCATTCTTTCGTCACTCATTCTTTCTACGTGCCCAAACCATCTGAGCACGTTCCTCTTCATTCTTACTGTGATATCCTCGCTGGTACCTACCATCCTGTGTACCTCTTCGTTGCGGATTCGGTCAGCATATCCTTCGAAGAGATCGCATCTCTACAGCATTCATCTTTCTTTCATTCTTCTTCTGTAATACCCACGCTTCACTGCCATATAACAGCGTCGGAACCAAAACTGCATTGTGTACGGCCAAACGTGCAGCGACGCTGACGTTCTGCCGTCTCAACAACGCAGCTAAGGCACCGTTCATTCTGTTACCGGCAGCAATACGTCTTTCAACATCCACTTCGTATCTACCATCTTTACTTAACATACCTCCCAAGTATACTACTTCGTTCACTTGTTCTAATAATTTTCCATTCACGAAAATCTTGCATTCTGTCCTTTCCTCGTTAAAAACATGTTAATTTTTTTAAATATAATTGTTTTATTTTATTATCAACCCGAAGATAAGTCTTTTACATAGTACATTGATATATTAAAATTTGTATGTTGAAAAACTTACTATGCAAAGTTATCGTATTTAATAATAAAATATACTCTATTTCCTTGATCTTCTCTAACATTGTATGTCTATGTAAAAAATTGAGTTAAATTTATATATTTTAATTTACATTTCTTTATCAATTGCGGCGTTAAATTGCGTAATTTAACTCTCATTTACATTTGAAAACAAAGTCGTTATTATTTCTAACCTTTACATTTTTTTTTAGCTTCACGCTTTATCTCGCATATTGCAGGGTAGGCAGAGGGAGCTGCTGGTACCATATAAACCTAGTGTTAAGATACTGCGTTGCATATAGACCCTGCTTTCTCCATCCCCGCTGTCTGCGTTTTGCGTTCGAGGCATTGCGTGTTGAGTGGCGGAACTCAACGCCGCGCTTTGCCTAGTTTCCAGAGCGAAGAAAATGGAAAATAGAAAAATCAATCTTCTCCGAGTGGGAATCGAACCCTCAAACCGTCGCGTTTACAGGCAGTCGCTTACGCCTCTGCGCCACGACGGTCGACATATATTTTTTTATTTATTATTACTTTTACACAGATTCGACACAGCGGCTGAATGTTTTTGGACGCCATCTATAAGATCGCGTATAGTTCAGTTCATATTGGACAGAAAGAAGTTCTCTAGAGCGGCCAGTGATGACTTCGCGTTTGGAATAACACGCCTAATAGCTAACAATACGTATAGTGCGGCTTATCCTTTACACGATGTGAGTAAATAACACTTATATAGTGGGTTCAAATCTGATTTGGGAAAACACTTATAAGTTAGTCATTTTTAATCATAAATTTATATACAGATTTGCTTCTAAGTTTTCTTGTTTGTTTATATATTTTTAGTTTATGTATTTTATTTACAGGGTGATCTCAAAACTCCGGGCTCGATGCGACATTTGCTGTACACAGAGTGGGCGAGCGTTTCTAAGTGTCTTAAATATCAACCCCTGGATTATGTTAAGGATTATTTTGGCGTTAAAATAGGTGAATGTTATATTTATTTCAAAATTTTAAATTACTCGTAATATTGTTTATTGTAAATGAATTTTAAAATTATTATGTAATGTAACTTAGGGGTTGTCCATTAATCACGTGATCTTTTTTTAGCATTTTTTAACCCTCCCCTCCCCCATTGGTGATACGTAGTGAGGTTTAAGACCACCACCCCTCCCCGTTCTCAACATCACGTGTATTTTTAGTACCTACAACGAATCTTAAAATTTTCTGAATATTATCTTAATTTAAATACAGGTATAAACTATAATCTTATTTTATTCTGAAATTAAGGACCATAATAAAAATGTCTACACCAGGTTGCAATTTTTTTTTTATTGTCATAACAATAATAAACGAAGAGTTTAATCATAGGAAATTTAATGTATATTGTCCTCGGACCACGGATTAGCAAGACATTCTTCAACACTAACAACTGGATAAGCATCTTGCAGGTCAGTTGTTGGCACTGTGCTTTGTTGAAAATCAACATCGGTTTCATCAAGCCACTCGGTGTCATCATTTTCGCGCACAACGCAGAGAATAAAAATCGCGTGTTAGACGAAAAAATAAATACACGAGATATCTTACTACACCCCCCCTCTCCCTTGTGTTATTTTCGTGATTTTTATCAAATCCCCTCCCCCCCTTTCAAGCCTCACGTGATTAATGGACAACCCCTTACCTTATTTAATTTCCCGCCTTTAGACTTTAATTTCCCGTTTTGGGTAAAATAAAAAGCGGCGTTGAGTTTCGCTGAATCTCAGATCCAAGAGGAGAGCGGAGAATAGTGTTTTAGTAAAAATAATAGAAGATTTTCTCCATCTGCTCTGTTATAATATGATTAATGATATTAGATTAGTTAAGGCACTTCCCTGCTTTTTGCCTTTGAAGGCATTGCGTATTGAGTGGCGGAACTTAACTCCGAATTTGTCTAACTACTAAATTAAGAAAATGGAAATGAAATAATCCATACTCCCATTTTTAGAAACTATACATTTTTTTTTATTATATAGCTTCACGCTTTATCCCGCACATGGCAGGGTAGGTAGAGGGAACTGCAGGAACCATAAAAACCTAGTGTTAAGACAGACACTCCGTTACTTACTCCCTGCTTACTTCGTCTCCACTTTCCGCCGTTTTCGAGGCATTGCGTGTTGAGTGGCGGAACTCAACGCCGCGCTTTGCCTTAGATGCCAGAGCGAAGAAAATGGAAATAGAAAAATCCATCTTCTCCGACTGGGGATCGAACCCAGGAACCGTCACGTTACAGGCAGACGTTGCGCCTCTGCGCCACGACGGTCCTCAAACATTACATTTTTTTTGTTCTAAACTAAATAATATTTTCTATTTAGGTTTATATTTCGCTTGGCTCGGCTTCTACACACACATGTTGATTCCCGCGTCTGTGGTTGGACTCATCTGTGTTATATATTCGGCTGCTACTGTGTTCCAGAACAAACCTAGGTAATTTATTTTTTTAATAAAAATTATAAAGCGGGGACGGAGAAAGCAGGGACTAAGCAACGGAGTGTCTTAACACTAGGTTCCTACGGTTCCTGCAGTTCCCTCTGCGTATTCTGCAATGTGCGGGATAAAGCGTGAAACAAAAAAAATCGCTTTAATTCGATCTTGATTTTTTCAATATTTATGCTTTAATTTATTATTATTATTATCTTTATCGATTTTCATTTATAATGTATAGTATGGATCTTTTTACTATGTTTTTTTTTCCAGTGAAGACATATGCAATTACAATTCGAAAATAAAAATGTGCCCCCAATGCGATTATTATTGTGATTTTTGGGATCTGAGGGCGACGTGTCTACAGTCGAGGATAACTTACCTATTTGATAATCCTACTACTGTGTTTTTTGCTATATTTATGAGTTTTTGGGGTAAGTGCTATTGCTATAATAATTTTTTAAGTCATTTTGTTTTAATTTTACTATTAAGTTCCCGCGCATATGCCTACTTTTTAGAGATAGAAGTTAGAAGTCTATTTTATTTAAAGACAGGCAACAGTTCAAATGTCAGGCAACTTCAATTGGTGAACGTGTAGAATTTGTTTAATTAAGTTCGAACATCGGCAATATTTTTCGCCAACCCACTTTTTTGAGATCTTTAAAACAGTATCAAAAGTATAGTTGTATGGGTCAAAACTTTCGCCTTTCTAATGGTCTGCAATTAAAATGCTTCCAAATAATATATAATGATGAAAATTTACCCTACTTACTTCTCTACATTTAGTGATTAACACACAAAAAAGCCCATCCGGTACTTCCACTTAACACATGCAGTATGCACGCTAAAGCTATAAAAAATATTTTCGGTTCCTAATAGGTGCATGCTTTCTGGAACTATGGAAAAGGTATTCAGCAGAAATGACTCATCGCTGGGACTTGACCGGCTTCGATGTGTATGAAGAACATCCGAGGCCGCAGTATCTGGCAAGGCTGGCTCACGTAAAGAGGACGCAGGTTAGTAATGAGTATTGTGTATACAAAGACGAAAGGCGGCGTTTAATTCCGCCACTCGACACGCAATGGTTCAGAATAAAGGAGAAGATTGAACATTATGTAGCAAAATAACATCCACATTGTGGACATCTTTTCATTCATTTCTGTGTATGAAGAATTCGTTCATTCATCATTTATTCAATTATTTAATTATTTCATTCATTGATTGGTTCATTCATTCATTCATTTTACGAATTCATTGTTTCACTCGTTAATTCGTTCGTATGTATAACATTAAGTATCTTTGCACTCTGCCATGTTTAGGGAAAACGTGTGTCAATA
Source organism: Dione vanillae (assembly GCA_037178615.1). Taxonomy (NCBI): domain Eukaryota; kingdom Metazoa; phylum Arthropoda; class Insecta; order Lepidoptera; family Nymphalidae; genus Dione; species Dione vanillae. The sequence continues at coordinate 1,770,661 of JAZFAU010000026.1, forward strand.
ATATGTATTTATTTTAATTCTCACTATAAACAAAGCTATATTAATTATAAAAGAAACTGATACCCAACGCTAAAAGTCCACAGCTGAACGTTGTGACCGGCGAAAGAGAGCCAATGGTGCCATTCTGGCGGATGCGACTTCCCGCCACGCTCATGTCGTTTAGTGTTGTGGCACTCCTGATCCTGCTGGCGCTGGCGACGGTGCTGGGCGTGGTGCTGTACCGCATGTCGCTGCTGGGCGCCGCCATCTTGCGCCAGCAGGACAACGTGCTGATAACGTACAGCCCTATCATGTTCACGACTGCCACTGCCGCGTGTATCAATCTGGTTTTCATTTGTATTTTTAATTATGTAAGTTGGTTTTTGTTGTTTAGTAATAACATTTAAAGAAAATATAATAAAAATTTGAACGCAGCGGAGTTTGAACCCGCGTCCGCGAATGACCACTGAGCCATTCGCAAAAGGGCGCGGGTTTAAATCTCGTTGCGTTCGAATAATCGATAGAAAAATACTTAAAGAAAAGATATAAAAGTGTGTGGTTAATAAATTTAAAAATCATAAAAAGTAAATTGCTTTTTAATATTTTTTAATTACTTGTTATTTGTAATAATAGTGATGTACTATAAGGATTTATGCTAAATGCCTGTTTAAAAGATTTTAAGTAAACATTTTTTACAATTATTAGTGTAACAGCACAATATAACATGGAGTTATATAATAAAAAATATATAAAATTATAATCAATTAAAAAAATCCGATACCGTTGTGGTGCAGCGTCTGCCTGTTAACGCGACGGTTTGTGAGTTTGATTCCTACTCGTAGAGAATGGATTTTTCCATTTTCTTGCTCTGGTATCTAGGCAAGCACGGCGTTAAGTTCCGCTAGTTAACACGTAATGCCTCAAAAGATAGTGGTGGGAGGAGAACGGAGTGTCTTAACACTAGATTCCCATGGTTTGTACGGTTCTCTCTGCCTACCCTGCTATATGCGGGATAAAGCGTGAAGCTATAAAAAAATAATTACGACTTTTAAATTTAAAATTAACATATATTATGTTTTCAGATATACCAATACCTCGCAGAATGGTTAACAGAAAAGGAGCTTTTGCGAACTCAAACGGAATTCGACGATTCGCTAACATTAAAAATATATTTGCTACAGTTTGTGAATTATTACGCGTCCATATTTTACATAGCGTTTTTCAAAGGCAAGTTTGTTGGTCGTCCCGGCGACTATGTGAGGTTCTTTGGACATAGGCAAGAGGAGGTATTTGATTTTTTTATATACATCTGGTTTATAAGAAAGTCAAATAAACATATTTGTATATAAAAGTATAATAGCTTATTATAATGAAAAATTAAAAAAATATATAAGGATATATTTTTGTATATATGTTGAAATAATTAAAAAAACAGTTTCACTGCTATAATGGCCGATGATTGAAGATTAATTTCTATGACCGCTGTTTAATATTGAATATATTTTTTTCACATAGTTAACTAGAAACGCCTTAATCTTTTAGGATTTGAAACCCGCACCCTTTGTTTACAAATTTTAAAATATTTTCACGCTGCGTACTATATTAATTCATTTTTTTATATTGCTTCACGCTTTATCCCGCACATGACTGGGTAGGCAAAAGGAACAGCAGGAACTGTGGGAACCTAGTATTAAGACACTCCGGTCACCGCACACCGCCTTTTCGAAACATTGCGTGTTGAGTGGAAGTTAGGAAAAGCGCGGCGTTGAGTTCCGCCATTCAATATATAATGCCTCCAAAAGGCGGAAAGCAGCTACGGAAAAAGCAAGGACTAAGCAACGGAGTGTCTTAACACTAGGTTCGTATGGTTCCTGCAAAGTGTGAAGACATATATTTATTTATTTTTCAGTGCTCCCCCGGCGGTTGTCTCTTAGAACTATCGATACAACTGGCCATCATAATGGTGGGCAAGCAGTTCATAAACACAATAGTCGAGATGATGATGCCGTATTTCTTGAAATGGTGGAACATTATACGCACTATTGGCAGGAAAAAGACGTAAGGATAATTAATATTTTAATAATTGTAAAGTTAATCCATACTAAGGATAGAAAAAGTTCAAAAATATTATTTTTTTTAAGTACATAATAGTAATTTATTTTTTTATTATTTTTATATTTATATTTTCTGTGTGGGAGCGTATGTATGTGTAAGTGAGGGCGTGTGTGAGTGCAAAGTATGTAAATGAGTAGTATTTGTACACACATTTATTATATATTTATAGTTTACACTTTATGCATAGTATGAGAGTGTGTGCAAATATGTATTTTTTTTAAATATAACATGCTAATTATATTTTTCTAGGATAAAAAGTCCAATGCAATGGGTAAAAGATTTCAAATTAGTCGATTTCGGTAATATGGGCTTATTTCCGGAATATTTAGAAATGGGTACGTACAAATTATAACGTCTTCCGTCAATATTATAACTTACTTAACATCTAACAAACGTTAGTAATTTATTCTAAATATTTACACTAAATATTACTTTCAGTATTGCAATACGGATTCGTGACAATTTTCGTAGCAGCATTTCCTCTGGCGCCGCTATTTGCTCTAATAAATAATGTACTGGAAATGCGTTTGGACGCGAAGAAGTTCTTAACGTGCTACCGGCGGCCGGTGCCGCAGCGGGTCACGGATATAGGCGTGTGGTATCGCATATTGGACTCCATTGGGAAACTTAGTATTATTACTAATGTGAGTATTTAGAGTGGGAGAATTTAGTGTTGAGACTCTCCGTTCTCCGCATATCGTCTGAATGTAAGTGTTTGGCAATTTTTTCTTATGAAAGCAAATGTGGAAATAATTCCTCGATGTTGTTTTTGACCGATCACAATAGAAGGAAGTATTGGAATTTTGTCTTACAAATAATGTACAAATTTAGTACATATATATACATATTTTTCAATAAATCTCTCAAAAATTGCAATGAATATCGAAATAATATTTGCTTTGTCTCGCTTATATAAAGTATATTATAGTGAACAGTCAAATTCTGTAATAGGAACTGTGGGAACCTAGGCTTAAGATTCTTCGTTCCCCGCTTTCCGCCTTTTGAAGTTTAGCACGTTTCGTGGTGGAATTCTAGGTTGTCTAGTTGCCAAAGCCAAAACGTTTGTTTTCCCCGAGTGGGAATCGAACCCACAAACCGTCGCGTTTACTCTACTACATAGTAGTTTTATAGTAACATCGGTAGTTTTTAAGTGTCAAAGTGAGTGAAATTCCAAAATCTATTTTTGGAATTTCAGTTCGTTTCAAAAATTTTTGAGATATACATGTATATAAGTATATCTTAGTTAAGATGGTTACTTTTTAAATAATTTCTTAACCTGTTAATTTTGTTTTCAGGGTTTCATAATAGCTTTCACGTCCGAGTTCATACCTCGTCTCGTGTACCAGTTCACGACGGGCTCCCTGGACCAATACGTCAACCATACATTGACAGATTTCAACATAACCGTACTACAGCATTTACCCGGACTCTAAATACAATGAGACTATGTGCAGGTGAATATCCATATTTCATTACTATTTAAATTAAAATACAAAATATTTCTAATTTTATTGTAATATAATATATATAAAGAATAATATACATACTTACGGCCTTATTCATAAAAAAGTCTTATAGAACGTTTTAAATATACTTTAGTTAACACACTCTTTAGGCTTATAGAATGTTCGATAAATGTTTGTATTCATAAACGCTCTATAAGCCTTCTATAAGTAAAATGTCACTAATTTGATTTATACGTTCACAATGTTGCCACTATACTGAAGTCGGTCGACTTGTTGCCGAAAATACCAGTAAATCCACAGATGATAAGTGACAAACGCATTGACATAGTATGACCACAGATAATATTACGTACAAAAATATATTGTTGGATCTGGCTTGACATATACCGGCTTCATTTACGTCGTTGTTATCACAAAAACACGAATGTTTATTTTATTTTAGTTTATAAATTTACTTAATTTTTAAAAAAATAAGTCATAAGAAGTAAAACGACAAAGAATTGAAAATTGTTTAGTCGTTGACAAGTATTACCTATGTTCTGTGCACCTTTCTTATGTAGAATTTATTATTAATAAACTTGTTAATAACTAAATATAGTTAATAAATATCGAACAAAATGTCAATTGTTATATTGTTTTGTTTTCATAAAAAGTTATAGCACGTTTAAAGGCTCGCTGTAGTACAGTTGTCAAAAAACTTTATTCATAACAGCATTTTAGTGCTAATCAGTTCTATAAACCTATCATAAAGTTATAGAACCGAGAACCCTACTATAAGAGTGTTATAACGTCCAAAGTCGGCAGACTCATATACCAGCTGATTAGTATGAGCATTGGTATGACGTCGACGAGTCGCTTGTCATCAAGAGTGTCAATTTCAGTTTCGTAAACAAAACAATATAACAATCGACATTTTGTTCGATATTCATTAAGTATATTTAATTATTAACAAGTTTTTTTTTTTAGCTTCACGCTTTATCCCGCACATGGCAGGGTATGCAGAGGGAACTGCAGGAACCATATGAACCTAGTGTTAAGACACTTCCGTTACTTAGTCCCTGCTTACTCCGTCCCTACTAACTTAACTATTAACTATTAACAAGTTTATTAATAATAAATGCTACATAAGGAAGGTGCACAGAAGTAGAAGCTACTTGTTTTCTTTGGGTGACGAGAATTTTACAAAATTATAGTTTTAATAATTAACGGCAACATTTCTTATTACCCTCATACGTATTGATTCACACCCCTGAACCTCTACGATCTAATCTTAATTAGATCGTAATGGTTCGGGGGTGTGATTAAATGAAATCTCAATTACTGCGATCAGATGTTGAGGTCGTCTAGGGTCAAGTTAATTTAATATTACATAGGTAATACTTGTCCATTTCTAAACAAATTTCACTTCTTTCGGTATGATATTTTTAAAACTTAAGAAATTTATTATAAGCCATAATAAAATAAACATTCGTGTTTTTGTGATAACAATAACGTATATCAAGCCGGTATATGTCAAGCCAGAGCCAACAATATATTTTTGTACGTAATATTATCTATAGTCATACTAAGTCGATGTGTTTTTCACTTATTATCTGTGGATAAATTGGTATTTTCGACAACTAGTCGACCGACTTCAATGTAGTGGCTACATTGTGAACTTATAACTCATATCAGCAACACTTTAGTTACAGAAGGTTTATAGAGCGTTTATGAATACACACATTTATCGAATGTTCTATAAGCTTATAGAGCGTTTTACTAAAGTATGCTTAAAACGTTCTATAAGACTTTTTATGAATGAGGCTGTTAATATATAAGGATGCTACTGCACAACTATTTCATTATTATCTGTATCATATAATGTAAATTGTAAACTAAAATGCTTTTTATGACCATATCTAATAAAGTTTTTTTTTTATTTTAGTTATCCTGGCTACTGGTATTACAAAGATGGCGACGACTACGAGCACTCAAATTGGTACTGGCACGTGATGGGGGCGAGATTGGCTTTCGTGGTCGTGTTTGAAGTAAGAAAAAAAAAGATTATTTAACTAGAGTACAGATAATTAATAATTCGTAAAGAATTCTTGTATGTGTTGATTAATGATCGTAATTCCAGATAATATTTTTTAAAACAATAACAATATGTTAATTTATTTTAACTGAAAATAAATAAAATTGTTAAAAAAATATTTAGATTTTTAAATGTGAAATCAAATCAAATATCTTGCCGTATTAGGCTACTAGTTATGAACAAAATAACATAGTAAAACTATAATTTACAGTTTCTTAATTATAGCTTATACATATTTTTATCGCAATATTTAACGGCTTACTGTTAGACTTTTTTTAGTATAGTGGAACGGTACACCAAAGCGCGGCGTTAATTTACGCTACTCAACACATAATGTAAGAAATATGTGGGGTAAAACAATAAATATATATAAAATTATTTAAATGTCATATGAAATTATATATAAATATACCTATTATGTGTAAAGCGTAAGGTTAAATAAATAAATATCTATTTCAGAACGTAGTGGCACTAGTGATGATAATAGTACGCTGGGCTATCCCGGACATGTCCGGGGAGTTACGGGATCGAATCCGACGCGAAGCGTACGTCATTAACAGCTTCATAATGGAGGAGACCCGAGCTAGATCCCTGGGCAGGACTCCGCTTTTGTCCCGCCCTGAAGAAAATATTCGAGATAATCGGGAAAACCAAGGGGGTTTCCGGGATAAAGATCCAGGTCTTTCAACGCCCGTTTAATTGGTTACGGTAGGCAGTGCTTTGTTTTGTGTGAGCTTGTTCATTGGTGTTTTTTTTCTTTTGAAGTTTTTTTTTTTTTAATTTTTGAATTGAAAATTTGTGGTGAAAGTGTGGACACTGTTTGGCTTAAGTTTGTTATGTTTTTTTTTTAATATAAAATCTGACTAAGATTAGAGTTTAAACAGTCAAGTTTTTGTTTAGACTGTTTACAACATATTTATGGGTGTTATTTTATAAATTTTAAGCTTACTAGTGTTCGAGATAAAAAAATTATAAATAAATATATAGATAAAAAATTAATTAATTTTATATTTTATTTATAACAATAACTTACGTTTTGTAATATTTAATACACCAATGAACAAACTCCGATATATGGCTGTGTTTGTGTGTCATGATACACTGACTGTGTGTTTAGTTTAGTTATGTGTAATGACTTATTAATATTTGAAACGATTTATTGAATTTATATGCAGGTTTTAAATACTTTTTGAGGCATGTATCTTTAGATTTTACCTATGAATGAAAATGCTATAAAGTTAACTTTATATTATTACATAGATAACATATTAATTTCAATTATATTTTTACAGATATTATTATAAATAAAGTACTTTATTATTGTATATATTTGATAGGTCATCTTTAATGGGGACGCTTATATACAGCTTGGCAATTTAAATTTTTAATTCAAATTTTAAAATAGGTTTTACAAGCATTGCTGTCAATAAGCTATGTATTCTGGGCTTTACTTTTTATCGTTATTATTTATTATAATTTAGAAATAATTTTATTTGTTTTATGTACATATATGGAGTTCGTTGGAACTTTAATAGCTTGCTATTATATGTATGTAATTTTTTTCTTCAATATGGGATAGTTAATATATTAGATTTCAAACACTAAATAAAAAGTACAAAAGCTGTTTTCCCACTTTCACACCATTGAAAAAATGGTGAAGTTGTTATATATATTTCTATATGTGTATATTTAAAAATATTTTTCCGAGGCCAATCCTGGCCCAATGGAGCAATATTTGACTATTTATGTATAGCCCCGTCCTTTATGTATAGGACCGTCGTGGCGCAGAGGCGCAACGTCTGCCTGTAACGCGACTAACGCGACGGTTTCTGGGTTCGATCCCCAGTCGGGGAAGATGGATTTTTCTATTTCCATTTTCTTCGCTCTGACAACTAAGGCAAAGCGCGACGTTGAGTTCCGCCACTCAACACGCAATGCCTCGAAAACGGCGGAAAGCGGGGACGGAATAAGCAGGGACTAAGTAACGGAGTGTCTTAACACTAGGTTCATATGGTTCCTGCAGTTCCCTCTGCCTACCCTGCCATGTGCGGGATAAAGCGTGAAGCTAAAAAAAAAAAAAAAATGTATAGCCCTACACTCGGACTCGATATAGCGGATCTTGTATTCGGATGAAACGTTGAAGCCTATTAGTATGAACTTGTCGGACTAAAAGTATTTTGCATTAATGTAGTTGATTTTGTTTGTTTCAATTAATTTGAAATGACATTGATTAGATTTCAATTCAAGTTCAATCATTCAATTAATGGTCTTTATAGTAAAGACTATAGTGTTTAAATAAATTAAACCGAGTATATTTGAGGCTATGATTGGATACGCCTTTAAATATTGCTACATGAAATTTTAGTCAGTGTGTTATGCACATACAGTACAGTTTACTAATTTGGCGGGAACTTCAATAAATAGTTAAAAATTGACAGCTGTCATTTGATATATTTATGTCAATGTCAAAAAAAGACGGCAATGTGTTGCAATTTATTATTCCACATAATTATTGAGGTTCTTGTTGTATTTCCTAACTAAGGCGAGCTTAATTCTAATATAGTTAGTATTTTCACGTATTCACAAGTAGCGGGTTCGAGACTCAACAGTCACGTTTGTGAGTGAGTTTTTTTTTAAAGTTATAGCATGCACTGACACGTAACACTAACATAATGAAATGCATGATTTTTATTTAACAGATAAATAAACACTTTTTACATGAGTTTCAGGAGATTGAATTATTTTGATTTCCTTGGCACCGTAAGATAAAGTGCAGCGTTTAGTACCGCCTTTTAATGACAGTACACTTAACGCTATGCATCTACCTCGAGAAAACTGAATTTTAAATCGTCTTGGCACTTTGTAATAGTTCGCTACTTTGCTATATGCTATATATTACAACGTATAAAAAACTGAAACATATAGTTCCAAAGACAGACTACCACATTACTAACTTATATTAAATTAACTTAAATTATTGTTTATTTATACACAATGGTGTTGGTATATAAGAGGAGCACGAGATTATTATTTTGTTAAAATATTAATAATTCTGAGTGATTTTTTTTTATTTATTTTATATTGTTATTAAAGTGAAATGTTATTTTAAGGTTTTTTTTTATTTGAAGCTTTTTATGCAGTATAAATGCTTCGTTTGTAATAAAATAATTATTTAAAACTGGCTGGTTTTATAGCTGTGCCTGAGAATTAAAATAAAATAAATATATTTTAAGTAAATCATTTAAGTTATTCAAAAAGACAAAATTAAATACTTTCATGTCAATGTTTAACCAAAATTTAATATATATGTTTTCATCTATAGGTGAATCGGAATCCAATTGGAATCACTTCGCATCTCTCTCAGGATCTGACTTCGACTTGGCGGCCCACGGCGACCACCAGGACATAAGAGATTTATCTAAACACGTGGTGGCGCAGCTTCCACGAGAGAATCCTGGACCAGATCATGTTTGAAAATAACATGTTAGTTATTTCTTTAATTTTTGCCGTTTTATCAAGATTAGTTGTTTTTTAGTTTGGGTTTTCACCCTCTTCATTGCTTTTTTTTATAATATGTATGTGATTTTTTTATATATTAAGTAAGTCATATTTTAATGTATCAATGAAATGATGCTTCTATAATTAAAAGTTACCAATATATAACCTATAGACATGAGCCGCTAGACTCCGTTTAGGTTTTATATAATAGAAAAAAAAATATATAATAGAAAAAAAAAAAAAATATATATATATATATATATATATATATATATATATATATATATATATATATATATATATATATATATATATATATATATATATATATATATATATATATATATATATATATATATATATATATATATATATATATATATATATATATATATATATATATATATATATATACATATGTACATATATATAAGAATCTATTTTATTTTTATATACTTTACACGAACACTGTAGGAATTAAATCCAACTAAATATTGAATGAATGGATTTTTAAACATATCCTTTATTTTTTATCGTTATTATCAAGATCTAAATGTTGACAAGAATAAGTGAAATTTTATACTTTTAGAAGCTAAAAGTTTGTTTCCTAATAGTTAATGGTTTTTGTGTAAATTAAGGTAATGTTAAATCACAATATTGTATGTACGTGTTAAAATATATTTTGTAAATGTCTATTATGCCAATATTGTTAATTTTACTATTTGAATTAGCTTTTGAAGCTTTTTATCCTATATAACGCATACTATATATAAACTTTAAGAGTGAATGGAAGTATGTTAGCTTAAGACATTGTTTAATATCGATATTAATACCAACATGACAGCTAACTCTATCGGTATCGATACAAAATCGATAGGCTTGCATTCGATTTCTACCCGAGTAGATATCGGCGAGAATGATATTTTTTTATTTTCGTCGAACTAGTTACAAGTCTCGAAAAAGCGGAGTAGAAAAAGAGTGTCTTAACACTTCATTCCCTCTGCCTACAATAGAACATGTGTGGTATATACTATATATACTTTAAATATATATATATATATATATATATATATATATATATATATATATATATATATATATATATATATATATATATATATATATATATATATATATATATATATATATATATATATATATATATATATATATATATATATATATATATATATATATATATATATATATATATATATATATATATATATATATATATATATATATATATATATATATATATATATATATATATATATATATATATATATATATATATATATATATATATATATATATATATATATATATATATATATATATATATATATATATATATATATATATATATATATATATATATATATATATATATATATATATATATATATATATATATATATATATATATATATATATATATATATATATATATATATATATATATATATATATATATATATATATATATATATATATATATATATATATATATATATATATATATATATATATATATATATATATATATATATATATATATATATATATATATATATATGATAAGGACATCGCACAATTTTATATACACATATATATTGATATAGAAATGGCGATTTTATTTTACTATAGAAAGAGATACACACAAAATCTTTATACTATAATAAACATTTGTACTTAATAGTGGACACATATCGTTATATTGAATCAAAAATTTAGGCATGAAAGGCATAGATGTTGCCATATTTAAAAAATGGTATACTTTTATTTTCTATATGTATTATAAAAATTGCAAATTAATCAGCTTTAATAAAAAAAGAATCTCATATCGCTCTATGTATGGATATAATATTTATTTAAGTTTATAATATTTCTTTTATTTCTTTACCTTTATTAAAAGTTAATATATTATCTGTGTAGGTAGGTGTTTTTTTTAATATATACTATACTATTTACACTAAGGGTGAATTTTTCTATTTAAAAAAATATAATCCTCTATGCTACAAGTATAAGGAAATAATGGTAAATGTCAATATTTACCAACTATTAAAAAATAAAAATAATTTCAAACGATAAATCTCGAAGAATCGATAATGTAGTGCTCGAAAGCTTCCTGTGAATACTACTAGTGTTCATTAGAAACAATAATTGTAGAGTAGTAGTCGTCCATTTTGAACGCTTAACTAGTGATGTGCTGTTACATTTTTATATATTTTATATAGTCTGTGGTGTAAGTTTAAAAGCAAAGAGGTTTTATTCAATATATACAGTGTAAAACTGCATAGTGCTCATTTTATTTATATTTAATAATATATGTATATAAAATAATATTAATTATGCAATAAAAATTTTTGGCAATTAATTTTAGAAGATATGTTATAGCACAATTGGCTTTTGAAGTGATGTCTAGAATTATATGAAATACCAAACAATCATAATGATAAAAAAATCACAATTATTAAATACATATAGATATACAGAAAATAACGTGCTTAGTTTTTAATCGGATGGGCTAAATAATTTATATATTTGCAACGTTTATTTAAATCAGATTTCCACTGTGTTATATATATTTTTGAAATATTTTATTTTTGCTTGTATATTAATATAAAATTAGTTTATATATATTAATAAATTATTTAGTTAATTTTTTGTCGAAAGTGAGATTGTCTAAACCAAATTTAATTTCTTCGTCATTTTATTGGCTGTGTTTTGAAATAAATAAACGTAATTTAGGAAAGTTTAAATTTTTTGTGAGTATTAAAATAAATAATTATTTTTCATGAACACAATTTTATTATATTTAATCTTCATTTTTTAAATTATATATAATTAATTTTTTTTAAACATACATTCATTTAAAAGAATTTTAAAAAGATTTTAATTAAAAACAATGACTTTTATTAGTACTATATGTACCAAGGCTAAGGAACGTTATATACAAAAGCCACTTTTAATTTCTATGTAGTGTTGTATATTACAGTAATTTAATATAATTTTTATTCTGTAATTCATATTTTTTAATTCTTTTTTATTTACTTTATATAAATGGCATGGCAAATATCCATAATTTCTATGAGAAGGAAGTGGTAATGTGACAGTTATTTAGTTTTAGTTATAAACTCCAAAGGCAAATATATATATTTAAAAAACATATATATAACATATATATTTAAAAAACATATTGTCAGAAGCTATATTTGTATATTATAATTTTTATAACTTCTTCTTCTTCTTCTCCTGGTTGAGACCAGTGTTGATCTATTGTGATCTCTATACTACAAATGTTACCAATTAACACTGCCTACTAAATTATGGCCTTGGATTAAAATTTTCAGGCGTAAAATATATCTAAGCGTCTTAATAGTTCAAAATAGATAAATAAATAGAGAACGGAGAACAGAGAGTCGCTAGGGTTTTTTCTATTTTTTCAACATCTTTATGTCCAGTCCAGTCACTTTAGATGATTTATTTGCATTTATATATTATAACACCTTAAGGTTAATAGCCTTGGCATAGCCTAAGTATGGACTAGGCATAGTCTTGGTATAGCTTTCTTCGATAAATGGACTACATCTTTTAAGTATTAGATTAGAGAGAGAAAGCCTACAATTTTTTAAAATGATTTAATTTATTTTTCTTTTTATAATCTGTGAAAATGTCTAAAATGACCGGACTCAAATATTATTAGACTAAGGTAGAGGCAGTTATTACGGCTTTGAATGTTTGTTACTAAATCGGTTATTGTTAACAGTTGCTATATAACGTGAAACGCTTGTATTTATAATGTTTATACGATTATATGGAGTTTAATATGGTAAATATCGTTTTATTTTTCCCCTCGGTAGAATATTTATTGCAAGAGAAACTGATTTAAAAAAAAATGTTATCTTTTTTGTTTTTTTTTTTAAATATATTGGGTATAGGACGGTAACGAAGCTTATTATAAATGATATATTTTTTCAAGCTTTATCCCGCTTATGGATAGGCCGAGTGAACTGCAGGAACCATAGGAACCTAATGTTAAGAATCTCTTGCTTCGTCCTTGCTTTTCGCCTTTTTCGAGGCATTGCTTGTTGAGTGGCGGAACTCAACGCCGCGCTTTGCCTAGTTGCCAGAGCGAACAAAATGGAAATAGGAAAATCAATCTTCCTCGAGTTGGAATCGAACCCACAAACCGTCACATTTACAGGCAGACACTACACCTCTGCGCCACGACGATTCTACTATTTTAATATAAAAATAAATAACGTTTTGCTATTTATATATTTTTTTAGTTTCACGTTTTATCTCGTTCTCTGTAGCAATATACAGAGGGCACCGCAGGAGCTGCGAGCACTAATTGTTAAGACACTTGGTTCCCTGCTTTCCTCTTTTCGGGGTATTGCGTGTTGAGTGGCGGAACTAAACGCTGCGCTTGCCTAGTTTCCGTAGCGAGTTGACTTTAACACCGCACTTTGCTTATTGATAAAAATCATTTATTTTTTCAATGGTATGTCGAACCAAGAGAAAATCTTACTTGCTTTAACTTATTATTACTTGCATTACTATAAATGCTAGTTACAACATTGTAGTTAAAAAATAAACATATATATATATATATATATATATATATATATATATATATATATATATATATATATATATATTATATATATATATATATATATATATATATATATATATATATATATATATATATATATATATATATATATATATATATATATATATATATATATATATATATATATATATATATATATATATATATATATATATATGAAGACGAGTGGATGAAGGGGATATGTAACATTTGTTGTTAAAACCGATTTTTATACTAAATGAGGGAGTTATAAACATATTTTATTTAATAAATACCAATTTGTATATCTTTATCTTATCTTTACACTTCATATTATTAGTTCACTATATTAATTTCAATTTGATGCAAATAGTTATGTAGATATTTAACAATAAAATGTTCATTATCTCCAAATGTCCAAACACATTTCCAAATGTAACATATCCCCTTCATCCACATATATATATATATATATATATATATATATATATATATATATATATATATATATATATATATATATATATATATATATATATATATATATATATATATATATATATATATATATATATATATATATATATATATATATATATATATAGATATATATATATATATATATATATATATATATATATATATATATATATATATATATATATATATATATATATATATATATATATATATATATATATATATATATATATATATATATATATATATATATATATATATATATATATATATATATATATATATATATATATATATATATATATATATATATATATATATATATATATATATATATATATATATATATATATATATATATATATATATATACGAGGTGTGTTCAAAAAGTATCGCGAATTTTGAATTTTCGCGGGTTACGTATATTCGAATTTCAATTTTTTTGTGGCGTTATGTTGGTACTCATGTCTCTCACTTATGCCGACAACCTCGGCCATTTTGAATGTTCACTTAATTGTTGACAGCTGCTTTGCTTGCACGTGTTTTGGATCGTCTTCGATTTTTACCCATTCAAAAAAATGGATCAAAGAACGTGTATCAAATTTTGTGTGAAAAACGAAATTAAGTGCGCGGATGCATTCCGAATGTTGACTGTGGCATACGGAGAAGACCGGACTGTGGAATACCTTGGACCGAAGCAACGTTTATCGGTGGTACAAAATGTTCTCAGAAGGCCGAGAAGATGTGAACGACGAAGAGCGTGCCGGACGCCCGAGCACTTCAACAACAGACGAAAAAATTAATGAAGTGGAGAAAATGGTATTGGCCAATCGTCGAATCACCATTAGAGAAGTTGCTGAGGACCTAGACATATCGATTGGCTCGTGCCATTCGATTTTTATCAATGATTTGGGCATGAGACCGGTCGCCGCGAAATTCGTACCAAAATTGCTCAATTGCGACCAAAAACAGCATCGCATGAACATTGCTAATGAGATGTTGGACTCTGTCCGCGACGACCCAAATTTGCTCCAGAGGGTCATAACTGGTGACGAATCGTGGGTTTATGGTTATGACGTGGAAACCAAAGCTCAATCATCTCAATGGAAGCTGCCGCACGAACCAAGACCGAAAAAAGCGCGCCAAGTTCGGTCGAATGTGAAAGTTTTGCTGACAGTTTTCTTCGATTGCAGGGGCGTGGTGCATCATGAGTTCTTGCCACAGGGTAGAACGGTCAATAAGGTTTATTACCTGCAAGTTATGCGCAATTTGCGCGAAGCAATCCGCCAGAAACGCCCGGTTTTGTGGAAGAACAAAAATTGGCTTTTGCACCACGATAACGCCCCTGCTCACACATCGTTGCTTGTGCGCGACTTTTTGGCCAAAAACAACACACTAATGATGCCGCAGCCACCGTATTCCCCAGATCTGGCCCCCTGTGACTTTTTCTTGTTCCCTAAACTGAAGAGGCCCATGAAAGGACGACGTTATGCTACACTTGACGAGATAAAGACGGCATCGAAGGAGGAGCTGAACAAGATAAAAAAAATGATTTTTTGAAGTGCTTCGAAGATTGGAAAAACCGTTGGCACAAGTGTATAATATCTCATGGGGATTACTTTGAAGGGGACAAAATAGATATTCATGAATAAATAAATAATTTTTGAAAAAACACAAAATTCGCGATACTTTTTGAACACACCTCGTATATATATATATATTTATATATATATATATATATATATATATATATATATATATATATATATATATATATATATATATATATATATATATATATATATATATATATATATATATATATATATATATATATATATATATATATATATATATATATATATATATATATATATATATATATATATATATATATATATATATTTATATATATGTAGCGAATTAAAAGACATTAACTTAACGCGAGACATCAATTTCTTTTTTCTTATAGGGTATTAGATCACTTGAAATAGTTTATATATAACAAGATCAAGACTTTATTGCATTTTGTAGGCGGACTGTGACTGTTTTATGTTCAGTCTACTTAAGTAATTACAAATTACTAATTAGTGCTCTCTAATTAGGATTTAATCTCACGTTATAGGAGAGGACAATGTTGTTTATACTTAATTAGATGGTTTGTACTGTACATAGTGGTCAATTTAATTGAGAAGATACTAGCTTGTAGATGAAATAAATAAAATAGGAAATAAGGAAGGAAAAATAGATAGACATATTAACTAAATGTTTCAAGGCTAGAAAAAAACAAAAACTAGCTAACAATTATCAATAGTTTAGGCACAGGATCATTTTTCCTATTTTACAATATTTATACGTGCTGTGTAACGCGCGAGGTATTCATAATTAAATATGAATGACGTATAGATGTCATACTACGAAAATATTATTAAACTTTTTCAATCTGTGACCTTTCATTTAAAAAAATACTGAGAGACAAAGACATGTATGTATCTCTTTGCCGCTTTGATGGAATAGTGAACGTTTGCGTCATATTTGACAAATGGCGTTTTATTTTGAAATAATAATTTAAATATTTACTTTATTTGAAAAAAAAAAACATTTGAAATATTTCTAATTTTATTGAGCGAGTGAGGAGCGCAGCGACGAGCGAAGCTCTCTGTTAGTGGGGGTCTATGCATTCTTTGTTCGCTAACTCCTCCTAGACCACTGAACCGATTTTGATCGGATTTGTTTTAAACGTTCACTGTGGTCATGAGGAGTGCCAACATATATAAAAAACTGTGATCGGACATGTCCTTGAGGAATAATTGAGAAAAAACCAACAAAATTCGATTTTCATTGAAAATGCATTGGATTAGCTTCCGCGTGCAATTTCTCTATGGCCAAACACATTGTGAACTTAATTTATTGAGAAACCCATTGAAATTTGCTAGCGCGCGCCATAAACAGAGATTTCAATTCCCCAGCATAACTCTATGGTACAATTATCACCCCTCATCCCTCAAGGACATCATTTCATGAAATGCGATATAGCTACCACTTGGACCTAATTTCCATGCAAAGTTTCATCGAGTTCTGTCAAACGGCCTCGGAGGGGACAGGCTACAAAAAACGGCGAAGTGAACATATAAGAGCTTCGCTTCAAAAAGTGTCTTTATTGTACCGCTTCCGCGCTCGCTCAATTAACAGGCCGGATGGGCTGAATACCTAGTAATTTTATTAGTTGATGAAGGCTAGTTAACACTATACTTTAAATTAAAATCACGGTTACATTCACACCTGTATAAGTAGCTATCTATCTTTTACACATTGTGGTAAACGGAAAAATACCTAGATTTATATTAATTTAGTAAATACTAAATTGATATACATATTTAAAGTTAAAAATGGGCCTAAAATTGATGCGGTTCAAATATATATATGTATTAATTTTACTACTTCTTCTTTTTCTCTTTATTTATGGCGTTTCGAGCGTGCCAGTTGAGCACAATTTAATTGTAGTTCAATGTGAAGTGGACAGTTTAAGACGAGTTTAAGTTTACGAGCTTATCATCCTATGCATTCATTTTCTATATACTAAAAATATATAAATTTTAAGTGATTTTTCTATGATATTTTACATATAAATTTTTTCTTTACGCGCCCTTTGTTTCAAGTACATACTCACTTCTTTTTAAATTTCATGATTCAGAGTAGATTCAGGGATCCCGGAATTGGAGACAGCGCAAATTATTGCCATTTTTTGTTAGTCTGGAGTATTAAAAGGGGCTCCAAGCTAATGTATAATTAGTGTTTATTTTAGATTCAACTTCCTGCGTTCCTGAGAAAAGAGGAACAGATGGACAGACAGACATCCATTTTTTAAATAGAAGCGAGAAAGAATGAGAACAAAATTAAATACTGACCATAATCTAGATTAAGTACGAAAATAAGTCGATAACTTACATCTCTTACGCCTGAAGTTTAGACATAAACATGTTTTTGTCTTAAGTTGGGACAAAGTAGGTACTTAGTTTACTCGATAAAATCATATATACGTATATAGGTACATAGTACATACATACATTCTTCTTCTTTATGTTTATATAATTGACCATCTGTTATGTAAATAATGAGAATTTGTCATAAACATTATTATACGAATGGTAACAAGCCATTTTTATTTCTGTTAAAAAATTTTTTTAAACGGCTAATTAAGTAATAATTAATTAATTTTTATTTTTATTTCAACCCATTTTCAATAATTTCGGTTTCCACGTTAGGTCCTGCTTTGCGATATTTAGTGTAATTTTTTGAAAGTCTAATTAAATGAGAAAACTGGTAATATTTAAATATTTAGAAAATGTTTACGACTTCGTTGACGTGACATATTAAGCTCAGCAAAGGGGAAGGATAAGTTATTTAATTATTGTTTTATCTAAAACATTAGCATTTCAGCATATAGCATTTCAGTTTGTTATTAAATAACAAGCTGAAATGGTATTGAAAGTTAAAGTTTTAGAACTTAATCATTAAAGTTTATTAATTATACAGCTAAGGTGTCGTAACTTAACGTCAAAATGTATTAAATTATTTCACACTATATATGATATGTATACGTATATATATATATATATATATATATATATATATATATATATATATATATATATATATATATATATATATATATATATATATATATATATATATATATATATATATATATATATATATATATATATATATATAACAAATTTGAGGATGTCTAATGTTTACATATAACATATATTTGGTTGATTATAAGATTTTATATTTTTTATCTCTTTAATCCCATTATAGGGATTTGTGTCCCTTACAACTTATGTAAAAATGAATGTTGGGTTTGGACATGGATAGAATAATAATGGAAGCGTTTTGCTGTACTTCTTCCAAAGCAAATCATTGACTTATCGCTTGAACAAGTTTTACGTATTAGGTAATATCAGGAATATGCCATTAGCTGGGTATATATATATATATATATATATATATATATATATATTTATATATATATATATATATATATATATATATATATATATATATATATATATATATATATATATATATATATATATATATATATATATATATATATATATATTATATATATATATATATATATATATATATATATATATATATATATATATATATATATATATATATATATATATATATATATATATATATATATATATATATATATATATATATATATATATATATATATGATAATAACGATTTTCCTCTAAATTAATCAAATTAATCCGAATTTACGCTTAATCTATCGACAATAAATCCTGATTACATTGATAAGAGAATGTACTTGTAGATATTACATTTTGATTTGGACTCGATAATTGTTTTTGCAAGGTAAGTTATTTAAAATGTTAAATTTGATTATACACGACTGAAATTACGATCAATGTCATGTTAAATAGTTTCTCATAAAAAATCTCTAGAATATTAAGAATTTATATAACATATGTAAGATTAAATGACGTATAAGTTGTTTATTTAACTTCTCACGTCTCTACAAAAGAAGGATTTATTGCGATTTGAGTTTTGCCTTCCTAAGTGACAGTTGCTACTATAAGTTTATTTTTTGTTTTTCTGTTTTCAAGCGACAGTTGCACGTACAAATGTTACTTACACAGTACAGTTCCGCTTAATTATATAAATATCAATTTTTAAAGATGCTTGAAGGCGTACAATAGCTGCATTAATAAATATAAAGATTTCTATTTCTGTTTGTTTGTTTGTGAAAATTTGAAACGGAAACACTTTAAGCCTTAATTATAGTAAAGCTTCTTTTTATTGTGATAATAACCCCTCATTAGTAAAATGGACCTTGAAATTGTATGTGCAGAAAAATCGTTATTTTTCAAGTGAAGCGCAAAAATTTTAATGTTAACGTCCCTTAAACCCTATATTTAACATAGACTATAAAATCTTGCCAACTATATACCCCCCCACCAATCAATCTTGAAAAGGATCTCCAAGAAATCAAAACTTTTTGTTGCCTACAAACACCACGCCAACATATATAGTGAAGCCTTAATCTTTGAAAATAAATAGTAAAAAACCTTAATTTAAATATATTGTGTTAATATTAAATGCAAATTTAAAAAAAAAAAATATCTTTATAATGATCATCGATTCAAAGTCCTTATTGCGATATCACTTTTAAACACAATGTTTTGATCTAACACGAGCCCGGCATACAGTGACATGTACGCGGCGGAACCGGCAACATGTAATATTTGTTCAGCCTGAATTATTATATCGAAAATGTTTCAGCCCACAATAAGTGGCGATATGTTGGGTTTTTACGTGAATTACATATTAGGTAAGTGAAACTTGACTATATACTAGGTTTAAATAGTTTATAGTACTTTTAAAAAGTAATAAATACTTTTAAATCGGGGACGGAGAAAGCAGGGAGTGCAACGGAGTGTCTTAACACTAGGTTCCCATTGTCCCTGCACTTCTCTCTGCCAACCCTGCAATATGCGGGATAAAGCGTGAAGCTAAAAAAAAGTAAGTAGTTAGCATTTTATAATTAGACCTTTTTTCTTCTTCTGTCTGTCATCTGTCTTTTAAGAACTATCTCAATCTATTTGGATATTGACAATTTTCTGTTTAAAAATATAAATATACTTATAGATATTTTTCAGTAAGCTGTATACATGTTTACATTTTGTTAAGTAAAAACGTTATGAATAATAAAATGAATATCCTTTATTTAGACAAAATGGTAAATCATAGTATACCTAGATGATATTAGAAAACAATTTATGTTACCAAATTAAAAACAAAAAAAATATTTAAAAATACCTGCTTACCAAGAAATTCTCAATCTATATATGACAAAAACAATTATGGCATGGGAGTAAAAAGAATGGCGTTTGTTAGAAAAAGAAATTTCTAAGAGAGCATTAAAGTTAAGTCTAGTTAATAGTTAAACACAAATGGAGACGACCATCTTTAATCTTACATTTTTATTAATAATTAATTAATTTATATAATATTTTTCATTATGTTGTTGTTTTTTTTTATATTATAAGATGGCAAACGAGAAGGGCCACCTGATATTAAGTTGACACCCTCTCCTATAGACATTTAAAATCTGATAGGATGAGGATGCGTTGCTAACCTTACTATTGCAGATGTCTATACACACGACGCTTAAAATCACTGTTTTATTTACCTTTTTTTATCATGTTCATATATAGCAAGGTCAAAGTATTTTGTAGACGGTTTAAGGTTTTCCCGCTGGAAGTCAAGAAAATAATTAATGAATTTTGGAACTCAGCACCCAATTTCCTTGTACCAGAGTGGACCCTCATCAGCTTTTGTCTGTGTTCTAGGAAGTTTCTAACATTTGCTATGTACAAGATGAAATTAAAACCATGCATAATTTTACTCCTTATTCACACAAAATGGAAGGTATCAGCGAGAATATCACAATGATAATGAAATAGAACGTGCTAGATGATTTGGTCATGTCGATAGAATGAGTGATGGGAGAATGGTAAGAAAGATAAACGAAGCAAAAGTGCGTGGTAAGAGGAGTAAGGGGAGACCTCTCAGTTGACTTTCGAAAACCCTGTATCGAAGAAACTGTAGAAAAGTTTTATAAAAAGTTTGAGGACTCCCTGGAAAGCATGTATGAAGGGGCTTATGACAGTAGAAGAGGCGAAAGAGGTATGCAGGGACCGCAGCGTTTGGCGCTCCGTTCTTTAACTAACTACCCCCGGCTAGGGATAGAGCGTGAAGCTATGTATGTGTGTATTCCATGATAGGTTGAACATATTTAAATTAGTAACTAGAAATCCTAGGGGACATTTCTGTACTGGAAATTAAAGAGAAATGAACGCTGAGAAAGTCCTCTATTCTTGTATTTTATTACTTACTTCATTTAATACTATGTGTATAAATGAAATATTTTTAAGAATTGAAATATCTACGGACGTATTGTACTTATTTTGAATGAATTAGTCCTAGATCTTTTATTTAACTAGGTGGCTTTTCTCTTTCTCAGTCGTGACTTGATGACTACATTGCAAAAAGGAATAAAACACTCCGTGTCATTGGTTTTTCTTTCAGTGAATTTCTCTCAAGTAAATATCGTGCAAGTGAGTCAGATAAAACTTCTTCCAAGAGAAGAAGAGATAAAGTAAAAACTAAATTTAAACGTGTATGATTTTTTTATCCATTAGCGTATCATCATCTACCATCTATCATCCAAAATAAAACGAATAGTACATTAATAACGCGAAGAGTTGATTTTTAGTAAATTGCTAACTTTATAGATGAATTATATTAAAAATGTTGGTAAACGCAATGCTTTTCTTATGCTCGAAGAATCATTAAATATCTGGGAATGTAATTATAGGAATAATGCCAGTACTTCTTCGTTATATTTATAGGTACTATATAAATGCATGCATGCATTTGCATTCCTATAGGAATTCAGTTAGTTTAGGAAAGGGAATTAAATTATTGTACTACCTCTTAGCTCATTAGAACAAATTAATGGTATACTTGGGAAGCATGATAAGTAGAGATGGAAGATGCAAAATGGATGTGGAAAGACATATTGCTGCCGGTAACAGAACAGAATGAACGGTAAAAATATTTCCCACGGAACAGTAAATTTTACTAGTACTACGCGTTTTCGAGAATAAAGAAAAATATCCGGCCTGGATGACGAAACACAAATATCCTCAGGGATTCTATAATATTTCTCATACGTGTCCATCACAAGTGTCCAATCAGGAGCTGGATCTCATATAGTTTTTTTGGAGGAGTTGTTTTATAAGAACTTTGTTTTACAAACTCTATAGAACGTTTGCTGGTTGTTATGTTTCTCTGTGCTCTTGTTATTGATAGACTAATGGCTTCACGTATGATTTCTAATACTAAAGTACCACTATCCAAGAGTACCCTTCACTCCACCAGCATATGTTTAGCTGTCCCTACTGCCTCTTTATAAATGTAGCAAGATTTATCGGTAGCTTTATCCCATCTTACTAAAGTACTTTGATCTGGAAGAGTCATCTGAAACGCATTTAGATCAGACCAATCGTGAATTAGGGTGCACTATTTTAAAACTAAAGATATACAAAATTTTCTTATAATGTTTTTGGGCCCATTTCGTGCACCTTATACTTATCGTTCTCGTCTTGTCGAATAAAAAGTTTTATTATGTCTGTCTTGAATTTTGTTCTTTGATCCTAACCCTGCTTTTACTAACTTGTGCTCCTACCATAAATTGCTTATGGAATTGAAGTCTTGATTCGAGCTCTGGGACACTTCCATCTTTTGGAAGTGACGTAACAATCTCGTCCCGTGAGATATATCATTGATAATTTTCTGAGAATTATTAATTGAGAACATTAATTTTCTGAGAATTATTAATTTAAATATTACATATCATTGATAATTTTCTTTCTCTAACTTTGAGTTTTGCCTTCCTAAGTGACAGTTACTACTATAAGTTTATTTTTTGTTTTTCTGTTTTCAAGCGACAGTTGCACTTACAAATGTTACTTACACAGTACAGTTCCGCTTAATTATATAAATATCAATTTTTAAAGCTGCTTGAAGGCGTATAATAGCTGCATTAATAAATATAAAGATTTCTATTTCTGTTTGTTTGCTTGTGAAAATTTGAAACGGAAACACTTTAAGCCTTAATAATAGTAAAGCTACTTTTTATTGTGACAATAATCCCTCAACTAGGGGTAAAATGGACCTTGAAATTGTATGTGCAGAAAAATCGTTATTTTTCAAATGAAGCGCATAAATTTTAATGTCAACGTCTATTAAACCCTATATTTAACATAGACTATAAAATCTTGACAACTATATACCCTCCCACCAATCAACCTTGAAAAGGATCTCCAAGAAATCAAAACTTTTTGTTGCCTACAAACACCACGCCAACATATATAGTGAAGCCTTAATCTTTGAAAATAAATAGTAAAAAACCTTAATTTAAATATATTGTGTTAATATTAAATGCAAATTTAAAAAAAAAAAATATCTTTATAATGATCATCGATTCAAAGTCCTTATTGCGATATCACTTTTAAACACAATGTTTTGATCTAACACGAGCCCGGCATACAGTGACATGTACGCGGCGGAACCGGCAACATGTAATATTTGTTCAGCCTGAATTATTATATCGAAAATGTTTCAGCCCACAATAAGTGGCGATATGTTGGGTTTTTACGTGAATTACATATTAGGTAAGTGAAACTTGACTATATACTAGGTTTAAATAGTTTATAGTACTTTTAAAAAGTAATAAATACTTTTAAATCGGGGACGGAGAAAGCAGGGAGTGCAACGGAGTGTCTTAACACTAGGTTCCCATTGTCCCTGCACTTCTCTCTGCCAACCCTGCAATATGCGGGATAAAGCGTGAAGCTAAAAAAAAGTAAGTAGTTAGCATTTTATAATTAGACCTTTTTTCTTCTTCTGTCTGTCATCTGTCTTTTAAGAACTATCTCAATCTATTTGGATATTGACAATTTTCTGTTTAAAAATATAAATATACTTATAGATATTTTTCAGTAAGCTGTATACATGTTTACATTTTGTTAAGTAAAAACGTTATGAATAATAAAATGAATATCCTTTATTTAGACAAAATGGTAAATCATAGTATACCTAGATGATATTAGAAAACAATTTATGTTACCAAATTAAAAACAAAAAAAATATTTAAAAATACCTGCTTACCAAGAAATTCTCAATCTATATATGACAAAAACAATTATGGCATGGGAGTAAAAAGAATGGCGTTTGTTAGAAAAAGAAATTTCTAAGAGAGCATTAAAGTTAAGTCTAGTTAATAGTTAAACACAAATGGAGACGACCATCTTTAATCTTACATTTTTATTAATAATTAATTAATTTATATAATATTTTTCATTATGTTGTTGTTTTTTTTTATATTATAAGATGGCAAACGAGAAGGGCCACCTGATATTAAGTTGACACCCTCTCCTATAGACATTTAAAATCTGATAGGATGAGGATGCGTTGCTAACCTTACTATTGCAGATGTCTATACACACGACGCTTAAAATCACTGTTTTATTTACCTTTTTTTATCATGTTCATATATAGCAAGGTCAAAGTATTTTGTAGACGGTTTAAGGTTTTCCCGCTGGAAGTCAAGAAAATAATTAATGAATTTTGGAACTCAGCACCCAATTTCCTTGTACCAGAGTGGACCCTCATCAGCTTTTGTCTGTGTTCTAGGAAGTTTCTAACATTTGCTATGTACAAGATGAAATTAAAACCATGCATAATTTTACTCCTTATTCACACAAAATGGAAGGTATCAGCGAGAATATCACAATGATAATGAAATAGAACGTGCTAGATGATTTGGTCATGTCGATAGAATGAGTGATGGGAGAATGGTAAGAAAGATAAACGAAGCAAAAGTGCGTGGTAAGAGGAGTAAGGGGAGACCTCTCAGTTGACTTTCGAAAACCCTGTATCGAAGAAACTGTAGAAAAGTTTTATAAAAAGTTTGAGGACTCCCTGGAAAGCATGTATGAAGGGGCTTATGACAGTAGAAGAGGCGAAAGAGGTATGCAGGGACCGCAGCGTTTGGCGCTCCGTTCTTTAACTAACTACCCCCGGCTAGGGATAGAGCGTGAAGCTATGTATGTGTGTATTCCATGATAGGTTGAACATATTTAAATTAGTAACTAGAAATCCTAGGGGACATTTCTGTACTGGAAATTAAAGAGAAATGAACGCTGAGAAAGTCCTCTATTCTTGTATTTTATTACTTACTTCATTTAATACTATGTGTATAAATGAAATATTTTTAAGAATTGAAATATCTACGGACGTATTGTACTTATTTTGAATGAATTAGTCCTAGATCTTTTATTTAACTAGGTGGCTTTTCTCTTTCTCAGTCGTGACTTGATGACTACATTGCAAAAAGGAATAAAACACTCCGTGTCATTGGTTTTTCTTTCAGTGAATTTCTCTCAAGTAAATATCGTGCAAGTGAGTCAGATAAAACTTCTTCCAAGAGAAGAAGAGATAAAGTAAAAACTAAATTTAAACGTGTATGATTTTTTTATCCATTAGCGTATCATCATCTACCATCTATCATCCAAAATAAAACGAATAGTACATTAATAACGCGAAGAGTTGATTTTTAGTAAATTGCTAACTTTATAGATGAATTATATTAAAAATGTTGGTAAACGCAATGCTTTTCTTATGCTCGAAGAATCATTAAATATCTGGGAATGTAATTATAGGAATAATGCCAGTACTTCTTCGTTATATTTATAGGTACTATATAAATGCATGCATGCATTTGCATTCCTATAGGAATTCAGTTAGTTTAGGAAAGGGAATTAAATTATTGTACTACCTCTTAGCTCATTAGAACAAATTAATGGTATACTTGGGAAGCATGATAAGTAGAGATGGAAGATGCAAAATGGATGTGGAAAGACATATTGCTGCCGGTAACAGAACAGAATGAACGGTAAAAATATTTCCCACGGAACAGTAAATTTTACTAGTACTACGCGTTTTCGAGAATAAAGAAAAATATCCGGCCTGGATGACGAAACACAAATATCCTCAGGGATTCTATAATATTTCTCATACGTGTCCATCACAAGTGTCCAATCAGGAGCTGGATCTCATATAGTTTTTTTGGAGGAGTTGTTTTATAAGAACTTTGTTTTACAAACTCTATAGAACGTTTGCTGGTTGTTATGTTTCTCTGTGCTCTTGTTATTGATAGACTAATGGCTTCACGTATGATTTCTAATACTAAAGTACCACTATCCAAGAGTACCCTTCACTCCACCAGCATATGTTTAGCTGTCCCTACTGCCTCTTTATAAATGTAGCAAGATTTATCGGTAGCTTTATCCCATCTTACTAAAGTACTTTGATCTGGAAGAGTCATCTGAAACGCATTTAGATCAGACCAATCGTGAATTAGGGTGCACTATTTTAAAACTAAAGATATACAAAATTTTCTTATAATGTTTTTGGGCCCATTTCGTGCACCTTATACTTATCGTTCTCGTCTTGTCGAATAAAAAGTTTTATTATGTCTGTCTTGAATTTTGTTCTTTGATCCTAACCCTGCTTTTACTAACTTGTGCTCCTACCATAAATTGCTTATGGAATTGAAGTCTTGATTCGAGCTCTGGGACACTTCCATCTTTTGGAAGTGACGTAACAATCTCGTCCCGTGAGATATATCATTGATAATTTTCTGAGAATTATTAATTGAGAACATTAATTTTCTGAGAATTATTAATTTAAATATTACATATCATTGATAATTTTCTTTCTCTAACTTTGAGTTTTGCCTTCCTAAGTGACAGTTACTACTATAAGTTTATTTTTTGTTTTTCTTTTTTCAAGCGACAGTTGCACTTACAAATGTTACTTACACAGTACAGTTCCGCTTAATTATATAAATATCAATTTTTAAAGCTGCTTGAAGGCGTATAATAGCTGCATTAATAAATATAAAGATTTCTATTTCTGTTTGTTTGCTTGTGAAAATTTGAAACGGAAACACTTTAAGCCTTAATAATAGTAAAGCTACTTTTTATTGTGACAATAATCCCTCAACTAGGGGGTAAAATGGACCTTGAAATTGTATGTGCAGAAAAATCGTTATTTTTCAAATGAAGCGCATAAATTTTAATGTCAACGTCTATTAAACCCTATATTTAACATAGACTATAAAATCTTGACAACTATATACCCTCCCACCAATCAACCTTGAAAAGGATCTCCAAGAAATCAAAACTTTTTGTTGCCTACAAACACCACGCCAACATATATAGTGAAGCCTTAATCTTTGAAAATAAATAGTAAAAAACCTTAATTTAAATATATTGTGTTAATATTAAATGCAAATTTCAAAAAAAAAATATCTTTATAATGATAATCGATTCAAAGTCCTTATTGCGATATCACTTTTAAACACAATGTTTTGATCTAACACGAGCCCGGCATACAGTGACATGTACGCGGCGGAACCGGCAACATGTAATATTTGTTCAGCCTGAATTATTATATCGAAAATGTTTCAGCCCACAATAAGTGGCGATATAGTGTGGATTTATTCGTGAATTACATATTAGGTAAGTGAAACTTGACTATATAGTGGTTTAAATAGTTTATAGTACTTTTAAAAAGTAATAAATACTTTTAAAGCGGGGACGGAGAAAGCAGGGAGTGCAACGGAGTGTCTTAACACTAGGTTTCCATTGTCCCTGCACTTCTCTCTGCCAACCCTGCAATGTGCGGGATAAAGCGTGAAGCTAAAAAAAAGTAATTAGTTAGCAGTTTATAATTGGACCTTCTGTCTTCTTCTGTCTGTCTTCTGTCTTTTAAGAACTATCTCAATCTATTTGGATATTGACAATTTTCTGTTTAAAAATATAAGTATACTTATAGATATTTTTCAGTAAGCTGTATACATGTTTAAATTTTGTTAAGAAAAACGTTATTTTAAATATAAAAAAAATGAATATCCTTTATTTAGACAAAATGGTAAATCATAGTATACGTAGATGATATTAGAAAACAATTTATGTTACCAAATTAAAAACAAAAAAAATATTTAAAAATACCTGCTTACCAAGAAATTCTCAATCTATATATGACAAAAGCAATTATGACTTGGGAGTAAAAAGAATGGCGTTTGTTAGAGAAAGAAATTTCTAAGAGTGCATTAAAGTTAAGACGACGATCTTTAATCTTATATGTTTATGAATAATTAATATACATTTATATAATATTTTTCATTATGTTGTTGTTTTTTTTTATATTATAAGATGGCAAACGAGAAGGGCCACCTGATGTTAAGTGGACATCTAAAATCTGATAGGATGATGATGCGTTGCTAACCTTACTATTGCAGATGTCTATACACACGACGCTTGAAATCACTGTTTTATTTAACTTTTTTTATCATGGTCATATATAGCAAGGTCAAAGTATTTTGTAGACTCCTTATTCACACAAAATGTAAGGTATCAGCGGGAATATCACAATGATAATGAAATAGAACGTGCTAGATGATTTGGTCATGTCGATAGAATGAGTGATGGGAGAATGGTAAGAAAGATAAACGAAGCAAAATTGAGTGGTAAGAGGGGTAAGGGGAGACCTCTCAGTTGACTTTCGAAAACCCTGTATCGAAGAAACTGTAGAAAAGTTTTATAAAAAGTTTGAGGACTCCCTGGAAAGCATGTATGAAGGGGTTTATGACAGTAGAAGAGGCGAAAGAGGTATGCAGGGACCGCAGCGTTTGGCGCTCCGTTCTTTCTGACTACCCCCGGCTAGGGATAGAGCGTGAAGCTATGTATGTGTGTATTCCATGATAGGTTGAACATATTTAAATTAGTAACTAGAAATCCTAGGAGACATTTCTGTACTGGAAATTAAAGAGAAATGAACGCTGAGAAAGTCCTCTATTCTTGTATTTTATTACTTACTTCATTTAATACTATGTGTATAAATGAAATATTTTTAAGAATTGAAATATCTACGGACGTATTGTACTTATTTTGAATGAATTAGTCCTAGATTTTTTATTTAACTAGGTGGCTTTTGTCTTTCTCAGTCGTGACTTGATGACTACATTGCAAAAAGGAATAAAACACTCCGTGTCATTGGTTTTTCTTTCAGTGAATTTCTCTCAAGTAAATATCGTGCAAGTGAGTCAGATAAAACTTCTTCCAAGAGAAGAAGAGATAAAGTAAAAACTAAATTTAAACGTGTATGATTTTTTATCCATTAGCGTATCATCATCTACCATCTATCATCCAAAATAAAACGAATAGTACATTAATAACGTGAAGAGTTGATTTTTAGTAAAATGCTAACTTTATATATGAATTATATTAAAAATGTTGGTAAACGCAATGCTTTTCTTATGCTCGAAGAATCATTAAATATCTGGGAATGTAATTATAGGAATAATGCCAGTACTTCTTCGTTATATTTATAGGTACTATATAAATGCATGCATGCATTTGCATTCCTATAGGAATTCAGTTAGTTTAGGAAAGGGAATTAAATTATTGTACTACCTCTTAGCTCATTAGAACAAATTAATGGTATACTTGGGAAGCATGATAAGTAGAGATGGAAGATGCAAAATGGATGTGGAAAGACATATTGCTGCCGGTAACAGAACAGAATGAACGGTAAAAATATTTCCCACGGAACAGTAAATTTTACTAGTACTACGCGTTTTCGAGAATAAAGAAAAATATCCGGCCTGGATGACGAAACACAAATATCCTCAGGGATTCTATAATATTTCTCATACGTGTCCATCACAAGTGTCCAATCAGGAGCTGGATCTCATATAGTTTTTTTGGAGGAGTTGTTTTATAAGAACTTTGTTTTACAAACTCTATAGAACGTTTGCTGGTTGTTATGTTTCTCTGTGCTCTTGTTATTGATAGACTAATGGCTTCACGTATGATTTCTAATACTAAAGTACCACTATCCAAGAGTACCCTTCACTCCACCAGCATATGTTTAGCTGTCCCTACTGCCTCTTTATAAATGTAGCAAGATTTATCGGTAGCTTTATCCCATCTTACTAAAGTACTTTGATCTGGAAGAGTCATCTGAAACGCATTTAGATCAGACCAATCGTGAAGTAGGGTGCGCTATTTTAAAACTAAAGATATACAAAATTTTCTTATAATGTTTTTGGGCTCATTGCGTGCACCTTATACTTATCGTTCTCGTCTTGTCGAATAAAAAGTTTTATTATGTCTGTCTTGAACTTTGTTCTTTGATCCTAGCCCTGCTTTTACTAACTTGTGCTCCTACCATAAATTGCTTATGGAATTGAAGTCTTGTTTCGAGCTCTGGGACACTTCTATCTTTTGGAAGTGACGTAACAATCTCATCCCGTGAGATATATCATTGATCATTTTCTGAGAATATATGTTTTGGAGATTCTTAGATTTTTGTGAAACTCCGATGGTTTCTTTAATCTCAACACATAATTATTTTTGTCTCTAAATAAGGTTGAGGTGTGCCGAATGTGCTAGCCTAAGCCAAAACTTCATTATCTTTATGACACTTGCAATTAACTTTGCTAAGCGGGTTTTATTAAAATCATTTACGAGGACAGTCAATTCAGACGTGATGTTAGAAAATTGTTGTAAATTAAAGCTTTTTTGACATTAAATTTTGACAGATTGATGGTCTACCTTTACAAGATCTGTCAAAAAGCTGTCGACTAGTACATGTAAAGATGGTTAGTTCGGCCTTTGTAATCTATTTTCTTGCCGAGAAATTTAAAAGATGCCGCCTCGGAAACTACAGCAATGTTTTCACGGCCAATTTTAAGTCCCGGTGTCGAATGAAGTTACGTATGTATGTATGTATTTCATAATTCATCATAAATTATCTTAATCTGCAAGATCACGTAAAAAATCGCTTAAGTAAAACACATCACGATTGTTACAGATTTGACATTTGTATGTGTCCATGTATCTCTCTCTGATGCATTGAAGCCCCTCCACAAATGAATCGATTACGATATAGTTTTCTGTTTTAGAAATCTTATATGACATCAGATATTATCATCTTCAACATATTTAGTTCTTAGGTACAATTTATGAAATGATGGCAAATTCCAAAGTCAGCCCTATGTCTAATCGATATTTACCTTATCACTATTAAAATATATAGGCAAAATCGGCAAAATAAGTATGATAGATATGCTAATAATATTTTATGTATAATACAAGTTCAAAACCGAAATAATTCAATGACGTACATAAAACGTATTCGTGAATAAATGCTTTGCCATACGATATCACGATCCAGTGAGCTTTCAAATAGTTTGCGTATTATCGACGATAAGCTTGATATTGATAAAAACATTGATGCGCCATAACCTTGCTACTAGCAAACGCCAATGTATTTTTATATATATATATATATATATATATATATATATATATATATATATATATATATATATATATATATATATATATATATATATATATATATATATATATATATATATATATATATATATATATATATATATATATATACGAGGGTCGTTTGAAAAGTCCGTGCAAAGTCAGAGAGATAGCACTACTGGTTCGTATCGAGGTTATGTTTAGTTAGTAGCATCTCTTGGAAGAACACACACCAAGTTTCAGCCAGATCGGTCTATTTCTTTGTGTTTGGCAGTCGTTTGAATCGAGGAAGTCGAGTGATTTTCAAAAAATGGACGAAAAATAATTTCGTGTGTTGATTAAACACTATTTTATGAAAGGCAAAATGCCTCAGGAGGCTAAAGAAAAGCTTGACAAACATTGTGGTGACTCTGCACCTTCGATTAGAACAGTTTATAAGTGGTTTCAAAATTTTCGGAGTGGCCATATGGGCACAAGTGACGCTAAACGTTCTGGACGCCCTGTTGAGGTTACTCCAGAAATCATTATTAAATCCATGATCTGGTGATGGATGACAGAAGAGTGAAGGTGCGTGAGATTGCTAGTGCTGTGGGCATCTCGAATGAACGGGTACATAATATTTTGCATCAACATTTGGACATGAAAAAGCTATCCGCAAGATGGGTGCCGCGATTGCTCACGCTTGACCAAAAACGAAATCGTGTGAAGTGTTGCAAGGACGGTTTGCAGCTGTTCCAGAAGAATCCGCAGGACTTTCGTCACTGTGGATGAAACATGGATACATCACTACACTCCTGAGACCAAAGAGCAATCTAAACAATGGGTTACCAAGGGGGAATCTGCACCAAAAAAGGCGAAGACCGTTCCTTCGGCCGGAAAGATTATGGCGATTGTGTTTTGGGATTCGCAAGGCATAATCCTCATCGACTATCTGGAAAAGGGTAAAACTATTACAGGTTCATATTATTCATCGTTATTGGACCGTTTGAAAACCGAGCTGCAAGAAAAACGCCCACGATTGGCCCACAAAAAAGTCCTTTTCAATCACGACAACGCACCAGCTCACACCTCAGCAGTTGTGGTCGCAAAATTAATGGAAATAGGGTTCCAACTCGTTTCACATCCCCCCTATTCTCGAGACTTGGCTCCCTCGGACTATTATTTGTTCCCCAATATGAAGAAATGGCTGGCGGGAAAAAGATTTTATTCAAACGAGGAGGTGATTGCAGAAACAAATGGTTATTTTTCAGACTTGGACAAATCCTATTATTCGGAAGGGATCAACAAACTAGAGCAGCGTTGGACGAAGTGTATAGGCCTAAAAGGAGACTATGTTGAAAAATAAAAAGGTTTACCCCAAAAAATTAAGTAGTTTTTATTTTTGCACGGACTTTTCAAACGACCCTCGTATATATATATATATATATATATATATATATATATATATATATATATATATATATATATATATATATATATATATATATATATATATATATATATATATATATATATATATATATATATATATATATATATATATATATATATATATACCCCGCACGTAGCAGGGTAGGCAGAGGGAACTGTAGAACCTAGTGTTAAGACACTTCGTTGCTTAATCCCTGCTTTCCGTCCCCGATTTCCGCCTTTTCCGAGGCATTGCGTGTCGGGTGGCGGAACTCAACGCCACGACGGTCCTCGTATAGATATATATTGCAGAAATTGAATAAATAAAAAAAAATAATCTTAGGTGAGACTCGAAAAGCTCTCTTAGCTATATATATATATATATATATATATATATATATATATATATATATATATATATATATATATATATATATATATATATATATATATATATTTATATATATATATATATATATATATATATGTATATATATATATATATATATATATATATATATATATATATATATATATATATATATATATATATATATATATATATATATATATATATATATATATACACATTCGTCTATATGTTGTATGTTGTATCGAGACAGTCTTTCTACGCGCAATATCCATCGCCATAAATTTATAGAGTCAATTTACAGCATCTATTTCATTCAATCCCTTATTATAATGAATAGACGTGGCACTATTAATTTGTCTGGGTCTCTTGAGACGTCTCTATGTAAACATTTCGCCTGTAATTATTCTACGCTTGAATGTTTCTTCACTTAAATACGATACGAATGTTTGTTTTAATAGAAATTGTATGTATGTCGCTTAATCTATTACTTAATTTGAGTCTGACTATATATATATATATATATATATATATATATATATATATATATATATATATATATATATATATATATATATATATATATATATATATATATATATATATATATATATTGATAAAACATTGATGCGCCATAACCTTGCTACTAGCAAACGCCAATGTAACTTTATATATATATATATATATATATATATATATATATATATATATATATATATATATATATATATATATATATATATATATATATATATATATATATATATATATATATATATATATATATATATATATATATATATATATATATATATATATATATATATATATATATATATATACCCCGCACGTAGCAGGGTAGGCAGAGGGAACTGTAGAACGTAGTGTTAAGACACTTCGTTGCTTAATCCCTGCTTTCCGTCCCCGATTTCCGCCTTTTCCGAGGCATTGCGTGTCGGGTGGCGGAACTCAACGCCACGACGGTCCTCGTATAGATATATATTGCAGAAATTGAATAAATAAAAAAAAATAATCTTAGGTGAGACTCGAAAAGCTCTCTTAGCTATATATATATATATATATATATATATATATATATATATATATATATATATATATATATATATATATATATATATATATATATATATATATATATATATATATATATATATATGTATATATACATATATATATATATATATATATATATATATATATATATATATATATATATATATATATATATATATATATATATATATATATATATATATATATATATATATATATACACATTCGTCTATATGTTGTATGTTGTATAGAGACAGTCTTTCTACGCGCAATATCCATCGCCATAAATTTATAGAGTCAATTTACAGCATCTATTTCATTCAATCCCTTATTATAATGAATAGACGTGGCACTATTAATTTGTCTGGGTCTCTTGAGACGTCTCTATGTAAACATTTCGCCTGTAATTATTCTACGCTTGAATGTTTCTTCACTTAAATACGATACGAATGTTTGTTTTAATAGAAATTGTATGTATGTCGCTTAATCTATGACTTAATATATATATATATATATATATATATATATATATATATATATATATATATATATATATATATATATATATATATATATATATATATATATATATATATATATATATATATATATATATATATATATATATATATATATATATATATATATATATATATATATATATATATATATATATATATATATATATATATATATATAACATGAGGTAGTCAAAATTAAATACGACTGACGTATAGACCTCGTACTACAAAAATACTATCAAACGTTGCTTTCATTCAAAAAAAACCTTTCATTAAAAAAATAACCTAATGAGAAAGGGATTTATCTCTTTCCCACTCTCACTATATATATATATATATATATATATATATATATATATATATATATATATATATATATATATATATATATATATATATATATATATATATATATATATATATATATATATATATATATATATATATATATATATATATATATATATATATATATATATATATATATATATATATATATATATATATAGGCTTATATATGGTAGCATCAGTGTCGAAGAGCTTAATTTGTAAGCCGAAGTTAATTAAAACTTAAAAATTTAATTTTGTTTAGTAGTTTACCTTAGTTTACTGGGGGCTTATTTACTTAATAATATTTTATGGCTTTTGTAGCTTGATATAAAAATATAAAATTCATTTTTATTTAGATTTTTGTTAGTTAGTAATATTAGAATTAGTTGATGTATTAAAATTTACAAACCGGTATCGTTTTATATGAAAATTTTGCAATTCGTCTCTGCATCCTCTTTTGTCTTGTTCACGGTAGGTTTGTCTTTTAAAGGCCATACCTTTCGGCTCTTCCCTATGTTTATTACGTGATCTTCCATATCTTAGGTCGATCAAGATTGGTAAGAGAGTATAATATATGTTTTTTAATTATTTTACAACACCTAAGCACGTTTTTCTTCATTCTCCCTGAGAAAGCCTGTATATCCATTACTCAGTACTTGTATTTCTGTGGGTTATTTAAACTGACTCCGCATATCCTCCTAACAGATCTTCAAAGCATTGTTTTCCTTTCATTTTCATTTTGCAATACTCACGTTTCGTTACGATATAAAGGTCTCGCCGCCTCACAAATGCATACGGGCCAATGCGACTACCGGCAGCAATACTACTATTTATAGCCATTTCATATAACAAATTATTGAGATATATATTTTTATAATTTTTAAAGTTTTAATCGATACGAAGTACTTAAAAAAAGTATAAAAACTGAAATGTATTGAAATATTATGCTTTATACAACCGTCGTGGCGCAGAGGCACAACGTCTACCTGTAACGCAACGGTTTCTGCGTTCGATTCCGACTCGAGGAAGATGGCTTTTTCCATTTCCTACGCTCTGACAATTAGGTAAAGCGCGGCGTTGAGTTCCGCCACTCAACACGCAATGCCTCGAAAAATATGGAAAGCGGTGATGGAAAAAGTAGGGACTAAGCAACGGAGTGTCTTAACTCTAGGTTCCCACGGTTCCTGCAGTTCCCTCTGCCTACCCTGCCATGTGCGGGATAAAGAAAAAAAAATTGTGTTGTTAGCATCTTTGTAGGGAGATCTCATCTATTTTACAAATCCTGTCCTACACATTAAATTATCTGTGTAATTAAAGTAGTTAGTAGTTTACAAAAATAAAATTAAAATGACATTAATAGCTACCTCTACCTCTACTCCTCTACCTACTACCTCTAATTTCGAATTATATGGATTTTTTTATATTATAATTATTTTTTTTTAGCTTCACGCCTTATCCCGAATATTCGCCTCTGAGCCACGACGGTCTTTCTTATATTATCATAAAAGATATTTCAAAGAGAGTTCTAAAATTTGAAGACTGTAAATAACACAAGTTCGGGTTCAATTTCTACTGGAGATCATATTACTTCATCACTGAACTCGCAATATTAAGCGGAAACTAAGTGTTTTAACTTTACCTTCCTTCGCTAACCCGCTGTGATTATGCGTAATACAGAATGAAAATACACAATTTAGTATGAGTAAAATATATTTAACACAATCCTTGACCGCACTAAAATGTGCGAAATGTGTTGGAAGTAGGACATAGTGCGGTGGACGATCATTAAGAGAGTCGTTTGCTATAATTGCTCTGGCTACGGGGGGCTGAATGCATTCATTTGTACCTACTGCTATACGTTTCATTACTTGATAAAACTTTTAATAAGCTTTTTACTATTAAGAATTTACTTTTGAGTATTAGAAATATGGCCATTGTGACTCAGTGAAACAGCATCTTAGTAAACGTAATAGTTGTGTATTCGATCTTTATAGGGGGAATAAACACCAAGATAAAGTTTGAGATCAGCCATTGAATTCACAAGTATGGAATTCAAGCGAATTGCTATTTTTATAGAGAAGGAAGAATGTGACGTAAAATTTCGTTTTTAATAAACGTTTTTAATATATATTTTTTAAATAAATAAAAAAATAAGTCAAAAAAACTATTTCAAGTATTACAATACTCTTTTACCTTTGATTCATATAATCATATTATTTAAGTTAATATTTTTAACATTTTACATGTAATATTTTATGTAGGTTCTCACGTGCAACCTCGACCCGCGGAAATTCCGTTATTAAAAGTAAAAATGTTGCTCCTCAACTTCCTATAATTCCAAAAATTTGTTAATAGTTTAAGCTGTTCCAAAGACTAGCTCAGATATACAGACTGACAGACACAAAGAGAATTTATATATACTTAAAGAAAACATATAAAAATTTGAACGCAGCGGGACTCGAACCCGCGCCCTCCTGCGAACTGTGCAGGCGCTCTCACCACTGAGCTTGCACGGTTCGCAGGAGGGCGCGGGTTCGAGTCCCGCTGCGTTCAAATTTTTATATGTTTTCTTTAAGTATTTTTTCTATCCTCAGTGTGGATTAACACTTAAACCATCAAAAAGATTGGAAAACATAATTATTTTGAAAGCGCCATCAGGCACGGATGTAAGTACAAATTAGGCTGATTTTCGTTTCCTTCGCCCTACGCGAGAGTAAATTGTCAAAAATGACTTTACCGGTGTACAAATCTTGTTCAATCAATCGAATGTTTATGTTTATGTTATTATCTTTTGCTTTTACATTATTTCTAGTGGATTATCTACCCACGCACATGAGCTTCTTTTTATTAGCTTAACACTTTTAAGGGATTGCAATTTAGAAATCTCTTTAAAAGCCAGAATTTTAGATAGTGAAAGAATGGGCGTGGTAATTGGTTAACGTGTTGATTTTAAGTTCGAACACCAGCTATATTTTCAACCAATCCGCCTTTACGAGACTTCTAAACGACGTCAAAAGTAAAATTCTAGATCCACAACTTGCCTCTCTAAGTGTGCGCAAAAACGTTCCAAAAATAATATATAATGATTTATTACTCAGCTATAGTCAGATACCCGCTACTAGTGTGCAGCAAAATATGAAAGTTAAAAGACATATTATTTGTGAGTTGTGACAAGCGGCCATTATCGAAATAAGACAAGTTTTAATCAGATAAAAGGGCATGTGGACAGTCCACTTACGTATATTAACGTAAATAACACGATAAGTTGAGGTCGGTACGTGTTTCTTTGTTATACCAAATGTGTTTTATTGGGACATTTATTTGCAAAATATGTATTTATATAAAATAAATATTTCAGGAAACGGTTTAAATTGTGATTTATCTGTATTCAATTAGTATATAATGAAAAATATTGTAGACCGTCGTCGTGGTGCAGGCATGAATAGCTTCTACCTGTAACCGAGACGGTTTGTGAGTTAGATTCCCATTTAAGTAGAATAAAAATATTTATTTTTATTTTCTAGTCTTTGAAAAGGCAAATGGCGTAGAAACCCACCACCCGACATGCCTCGAAAGGGAAGTAAAGTTGGGAACGGAATATTAGCACAAGGCTCTCTGAGCCATTGTTATGAGGTAGATTTTTACAAATTTCCGCTCTCCAACAATTTTTACAAAGAACAACATTTCTTTGTTTTGTTGGTAAAGTGTGACAAGTCCATTTATTTATTTATCAAAATGTTTTTCAGACTTAAAATTAACGAGAACTTCTGTAAAGATCGTATTATATTTCTTAAATATTTAAATTATTTTTCGATCATTTTACCAAGATACAACAGAAAGGGGAGTGACAACATAATTTGTCGCCTTATATGAACTAAACTGAGTATGGTAATGGTTCATAAATATTAAAATAATTTGTTCATAAATTATGTGAATAAACATTGAAAAATAAACGTGTCGTAATGTAAAAATTGAGAAATTTACCTAATTTTAATTTCATGAACGATTTGCCAGTTAATTTGTTTCAAAACAAGCAAGCTTTGATGCGATGAATACTAAACGCTTTTTCGATGCGAAAATTTATATGTAAAAATTTGAGTTCAAATTTTTATGAAAATCGTCCAAGCGCAATGCTTGAGGCGCGAGTTTGAATATCATTTTTTTTTGTTTTCTTTAACTACTTTTCTATCCTCAGTATGGAATATTTTAAAAATCATAAAAATAATTCGTGTGTATATAAAAATGTATAAGAATGTTAGTTCTTCATCAAACTTTATCAAAATATTACAAAACCGATTTGAAATAGGTACTATAATATTTAAATCTAAATATAAAATATTAGTTTTTTAAATACCGACTGACTGACTCTCGGTGGTTCTGCCGAGAAGAAATATATATATATATATATATATATATATATATATATATATATATATATATATATATATATATATATATATATATATATATATATATATATATATATATATATATATATATATATATATATATATATATATATATATATATATATATATATATATATATATATATATATATATATATATATATATATATATATATATATATATATATATATATATATATATATATATATATATATATATATATATATATATATATATATATATATATATATATATATATATATATATATATATATATATATATATATATATATATATATATATATATATATATATATATATATATATATATATATATATATGTCTTTAATCAAGACTTAAAAGAAGTTGCAACTTTAACAAAGGCGAAAGCACTATTAATAGCATCTACTCAAGTGAAAACTGCAATCTTTGAAAGGAGCTCGGACACAGTTAATAGTGTTGCAAGTTGCAACCCAAGACTTTACGACCGTCTCCACTTATTTCTTCGTTTAAATTGAACA
This sequence comes from Dione vanillae, assembly GCA_037178615.1. Lineage (NCBI taxonomy): Eukaryota > Metazoa > Arthropoda > Insecta > Lepidoptera > Nymphalidae > Dione > Dione vanillae. The sequence continues at coordinate 1,811,534 of JAZFAU010000026.1, forward strand.
ATGAATCGTTAGGGACCTTTTGTGTGTATCACTTTGTGAAATTGAATAGTTTCAATTGTTTTAAAGACGCAGTGGAATGGTTTATATAGGTTGTAATATCGCATGTGATAGCGGTAGCCAGTTTTTGTTAGTTTTAATAAGTATTTTTATGTAAATGCAATTTTTTTGGGTTCGATTCCCGCTTGGGATAATTAATATTGTAGTCTTCTTTGCTCTGGTAACAAGGCAAAGCGCAGTGTTGAGTTCAGCCGTTCTAAGTGTCGAATGCCTGGAAAATGAGGATCGCAATGTCTTAATGTTAAAAATGGAATTGGATAAGATTAAATGTTATATTAGCGGATTCACTATCTTACAAATGCCTCATACAAATGTTTTAAAGGTTTTTTTTCATTTTTAGCTTCACGCATTATTCTGCATATTGCAGGGTAGGTAGGGAACCGTAGGAACAGTGGAACTTAGTCTTAAGACACTCCGTTGCTTAATTCCTGCTTTCTCCGCCCCGCTTTCCGCCTTTTTTGAAGCTTTACGTTATGAGTGGCGAAACTCAACGTCGCGCTTTGTTTCCAGGGCGTTTCCAGGGCGAAGAAAATGGAAATAGAAAAATCCACCTTCTCCGAGTGGGAATCGAACCCTCAAACCGTCGCGTTTACAGGCAGGCGTAGCGAAAATTTCTACACATTTAATATGTTTGATGAGATTTCAATAGTAAAATCCTTGTTTAATAGGAGTTAAAATATTAGGGCAATAACTTAAAATAAATATAAAGAAATATGTTTTTTTTGGCATAATACATTAATCTCCTACTTCACCTCCCTTCCCCTCCACTCGCCTCCACTTACCTCCCCTACCCTGTCCTGGTATAAGCGGGATAGTAGTGTGAAGCTACAAAAGTAATAATAATACTATAAAAAATATAATTATTGCAAAACTGGTTGCGTCGCACTTAAGTTCTCTACTCGATTGTACTCCCGCCGTGAATATAAAGTAGGCGTTTAGTACCTAGTTACTAATGGAACAAATACTTAGCTGGTGTTTGTGGATAAATAATGTTTTTATTAGAAATTATTTCTTGTAAAATAACGTTTTTTCCTAAAAGTGTTTTTCTTTTCGTCTCTATGTTGTCCGTGTAGGATGAATAGCGATCCCTCTTGCGCTCCGTCCGCTTGAATTTCAGGATTATTAATGTCTTTTAATTTTTTTTTAAGTTCAGGCTTTTCGGAAGTATCAGCATCTTAGCAGGGTGGGCAGAGGTAACTTAATATTAAACACAGCACACAATAGAAAAAGGAGAACAGAGTGTCTTTGTACTATGATAAAACGTGAAGCTAAAACAATGATCTCTGAACTCGTATATTAAAATAGAATTATTACACTGCAAAGTATATAAAGCTATGCCATTTAGCTTAAACTTCCGGAAAACAGCAAGTCAGAAATAAAAAGTCCTCTTGAAGTGCGGCAACTGCATCGAAACTTATTCCATTATTGTTTTATAGTAACTGCACGTGACGTACAAATAAATGGGGTTTTGTACTCGAAATGAAGTATTGAAATTGTGTGTGACCGAGAAATGTAGCAAATTTTTACTTGTTTTACTTTCTAGGGAAAATCTATATATCCACATGTAATTTAATACGAAATAAGTGAATGTTTCACGCTTTAACCCGCACACGGCAGGGTAGGCAGAGGGAACTGCAGGGATCGTGGGAACCTAGTGTTAAGACACTTCGTTCCGTCCCCGCTTTCCACCTTTTACGAGGCATTGCGTGTTAAGTGGCGGAACTCAACGCCGCGCTTTGCCTAGTTATCCAGAGCGAAGAAAATGGAAATAGAAAAATCCATCTTCTCCGACTGGGGATCGAACCCAGGAACCGTCGCGTTACAGGCACACGTTGCGCCTCTGCGCCACGACGGAAAAGGAACGTTAAATTATTATAAGTTGAATTTTTCATAAATTTACAATGCTGCAGGAACTACAGGAACCATGGGAATCTAGTGTTAATACACTCCGTTGTTTAGTCCTAGCTTTGTCGGTCCCCAATTTCCGCCTTCTTTAAGGTGTTGCGTGATGAGCAGCGGAACCCAACGCCAGGCTTTGCCTAGTTTCCAGAGCGGAGAAATAGAAATGTAATAATTCATTCTCCCCGTATGGAATTGAACCCACAAGCCATCGCGTATGCAGCCAGACGTTGCGCCTTTGCGCCACGACAGTCCCCTTTTCTCTAGTAATAATAGTATTTAACTAAATAATAACTATAGCATTATCTTTTTATTGTTTCAGTTTAATTTTTAGTCTCATTTAGACTTTGATTTTGTCTTGTTTTGTATTAAATTTTATTCCTAAGTCCACTTAATACAGTTTAACTTTTAATAAGTTTTGAAGTAACTTTATTCATAATATCGAAGCAACATGAACTTTGTATTACACACGTAGTCTCACGCGACGAGTATCTCAGACAGACCAGTGTCGGTAGACGGTGTAATTCACGCTTCGCTATCACAGGCTATTGGATAAAAGGGCAAGGGTTGACAAGTGTTCTATACAAATATTTTCTGAGCTTAACAAAATATTTAATCAATCCAAAAGAAAAAATATATTGCAAGCAATTAAACTGAACACTTTGTGTAAACTGTTAAAAAAAACATATAAGAAAAATTAAACGCACTGGCATATGAACCCGCGCCTCTTAGAAACCGTGCAAGCTTCCAACAGTCGCGGGTTCGAATTACGCTTTAATCACTAAGCTTGCCCGTTAAGTGAACTCATGGCTCAATAGTCTCAATTTAAAATTAAATCTTGAAGTCCAAATTTTATTTTAAAGGCCAAAAATAAATTTTCATGTGTTTATCTTTAAGTTTCACGCATTATCCCGCATATAGCAGGATAGGCAGAGGGAACTGCAGGGACCGTGGGAACCTAGTGTTAAGATACTCCGTTGCTTAGTCGCTGCTTTCTCCGTCCCCGCTTTTCGCCTTTTTTTCGAGACATTGCGTGTTGAGTGGCGGAACTCAATGCTGCGCTCTGCCTAGTTTGACTCCGGTTGGGTATCGAACCCAGAAACCGTCGCGTTACAGGCAGACGTTGCGCCTCTGCGCCACGACGGTCCTCATTAAGTCTTTTTTCTATCCTTGTGGTTTAAAACTTAAAAATAAAAAAAAAATCTTTCAAAATACATTACAAAGAACTCTTCTTTTGACGTTAATTTAAATGAAGTTGTTTATTTACTTTTAATTTTCACTAGTGCTGCCAATCAATAGTGCTCCGCAGTAGGCCGGAATGCAATTTAATATAAATCCTTAACGAGTTTGCTGGAGGCGGGATGGTAACATGTTTTTAGCATATTTAATCAACTTTATAGACTCTATTCTTCGTGAAGCTTTAGTAATGAACGATCATTTTCGTTATAATAGACATGCAGCAGAGATATGAGTACACACATATATATATATATATATATATATATATATATATATATATATATATATATATATATATATATATATATATATATATATATATATATATATATATATATATATATATATATATATATATATATATATATATATATATATATATATATATATATATATATATATAGTATACGAAGATCTATATATATAAATAAGGATGTCAAGGCAAAATAATCAAAAGATAATTTTTATTGTCATAGACAGCCCTGTCTTCAAACCATTACATTGTATAGGAAGGTATGATAGTCGAGGTCCAGTCAGATGATAAACTTTAACTGCATTGCTCGCCCACATGTCATGTTTGTTTACTTGCCATTGGTTTTTATAAACTACTTAGTTGTTACGTCCATAGTATTTACAATTTCATTTTTATTTTTGTGCTATGAAATAAAGTCATTTAACATATGGTTATCTTGAAATACTGTAGAAAACTCGAAATTCGGTCTTAGAAAAGCCGTAATAATGAGCGGTACATTCTTATTTTATATGCTACTAGAGGGTTGCCCGTGCATATGTGCTTTATTTTTTTAACTTATCACTTTTTATATATTGTAAAGTTCTATTGTAAAAAAAGAAATATTTTTTTGTTAAGCTAGAATTTTTGAGACTGACAAAAATCACGTTTAATTGTGTTTCAAGCAATTCCAATTCGTTAACGTGTAGAATTTGTGTCGTCAATTGTTAATTGAACTATTTAAGTTCGAATATCGACTATATTTTTACCAATTTGCCTTTTCGAGCTGTTTAAAATGGTACCGAAAGTAAAATTTTAGGTAAAAACCCGCCGCTCCAAGTGTGCGCAATTCAAACGCTTCCAGGGTGTTGTTTTATTGCTGTGATTTATAGTTTTTACAACCTATTTTATATAAAAATTGTCCTTAAAAATGCTTATGAGGCGAAGGAGAATTTGACCGACGCCATTGTGTTTGTATATTACAATATTTGTTTCTCATTTTGAGAATTTACCTGTTAAAATGTACCATTGTTTTTATTTAAAATATTAAAAAATATATAATATTCGTACAGATAAAAAAATATGGTAAACTTGCAAAATGTCAAAAGCTCTGCCTTTTAATCTAACATAAAAGATATTATACATCCCATCTAAACTTTGTTCGAAGTAATTAGGGTGCTTTCTTAATTTCAACTTTCATTATATCTCGCTTTGAACGTTTTGATGTTATTTGTTTTTAAATTATAAGACCGGATCGCGTTTCTTTGAGAAGGTTAAACTTCAGTTGTATGGAAATTGTTATTACATAAATTTCTTACGTTAGATGACAATTTTAATGTGAAATTATATAGTATAGTGAGGATCGTCGTGGCGTAGAGGCGTAGCGTCTATTTGTAAACAGGATGGTTTGTCGGTTCGATCCCCACTTGAGGAAGTTGGATTTTTTTCTCTATTTTCTTCGCCCTAATAACTAGACAAAGCGTGGTGTTGAGTTCCGCCACTCAACACGCAATTTCTCGAATAGTTGGAAAACATTGAACAGAGTAAAAAGAGTGAAGCTAAAAATAATAATAAAAAATATTATATAGGTACTTTACTGTATTTGTTTTAAAAATGTAAGGTGTCATGTCATCATAGTTGTTGAGTCTACGATTAAAATTGTAGACTTGGACTAAAGTGAGAAAAAAAGATCCAACGGAATTGAACCCACTTCACAATCTGATGCTATCTTATAACTGTTTCATTTCTCACAAATTCTATTTTAATTCATAGAACTATTTATTCCAATTTCAACTTCGACGCTTGTGTAAGTTCGCCATTGAAAGTTTAAATTTACCTTTTTTCACAATTCAGAGTACAATGTACGTACGAGACTTCTGCATTTTAGTATTAGCGATTATTTTCTGAAATAAAATTACTTCTGATTGCGGCTTATTGAGTACTTTTTCTTAATGTAATGTAGCAAAATTATGGGAAAACGGGTAAAATGACCAACTCCCATATCTACAGAAAATTGTGGATACAAATAGTTTTTAGATTTTCTGTTCAAGATTTTGTTTGATTTATCTTCAGCTCTTTTTTATTACAGACCTTTGTGGGTTTGATTCTCACTCGAGGGAATAAATAATTTAATTTCCTTGATCTGGTAGCACACTATTTCAAAAATGAGGCAGAAATTGAGGAACGGGGTATCTAAATATTAGTGTCCCTTCTACTTGCAGGAAAAATGACGTGAAGTTATGAACACTTCAATTTTGATAAATAAGACATTAAAAATAAGCAGCATTTTATTAATTACATACAATGATTTATACAATGATTGAATTTGATACCCAAAACCCCCAAAAAATTGTATCTAATTAATTAAATTTAATGTTTGTTTAGGCATCGTCATAAGAGTTCGTAACGATTGCGTCTCCTACGTTTTATGAAAGCCTCTCGTCGTAATGAGCGTGGCTTAAATAGCTTGACCCAATTACATGGGAATCGAGCATCCGAATTTAATGTCACCTTCATTTTACTTATTGAAATTTGACGAGCACAGCAATATATATGTTTAAATTTTTTTGAGGACCGTCGTGGAACAAAGTCGCAGCGTCTTCCTGTAAACGCGATAGTTTATGGGTGCGATTTCTACATGGGAAGGATGGATTAGTTCATGTCCATTTTGGGAAATCAGTCACGTTTGGCGCTGAGTTCCACCAATCAATGCGCAATGCCTCGAGAGAAAGGAAAGCAGGAGGGAATAGAGCATCTTAACACTGATATTCATGGTACCTGCGCCTACTCTGCCTACAAAAACATAACCTAAAAATAACCATAACAGAACCTAAAAATTAAAAAAAAAATATCGTATTAGATTCACTGACCAAGCCAAATTTGAAACGATGCCTGATCTATGAAAGATACATTAGAAATAATTGATTGATGTCTCTGGATCATTACTTTTTATTGATTATAGATATTTCTTGGTTTATCTGTTGCTTTTACTACTGTCGAGTTTACTTTAAATTCTTTAATCATGATAAAGTACATAAATACAGCCTGTATTTGTGTATTTTATCATGATTAGAGAAGAAAGAGGTCAGCATTTCATTTTTTTCTGTCTTCACGCCGTATCCCGCACATGGCAGGGTAGGCAGAACTGCAGGAAACATAGTAACTTAGTGTTAAAATACTTCGTTGCTTAGTCCCTGCTTTCTCCATCCCTGCTTCCATTCCACGGATTCACTATCAAGGAACAGGAGCTCCGATCAGCTCTTGGGACTTGCGACTCAAGTGTAGGTTTAAAGGAGCCCTTTTATGATGCATTAACACTTACTTCCATTATCCGAGCTCCTGCCACTACCTTACCAAATTCAAAACGATTCCACCAATGCCGCCTTCGAAGTACGTTCAAGAGATGTGTATTAATAATAGTTCTAGACAGGCCGAGATATTTTAGTAAACTATAGTAAGATATTTTAGTAAACTATACTTCAACCGCATGTAAATTTACTCTATACATATTCCTGTCCAGTTCGTTAGTAATGGTTGTTAAATTTGACGTTACAATTTTTAGGGATTTTTTCCCACGGAACTGTAAGTTCTACCATTAGGTCACTATTTAAATAATAGGGTTAAAATATCAGATTCTCTAGTCGAAAAAAAAAGATATTCATTGTCACAGACGGTTGTGATACTGAACGATATTGTAGAGATTGTAGCTTAGTGCTGTTCAAACAGTTTACTCGCTGGCCCATATATAAATTTCTGATTCTCGTCTACTAACGGGCTCAATGCCAATTAGTGCCAAAATATGAGTAAAAAAATCGGATAAATCGGTATTTCTTTGTATGGATTCACATATCTATCGAATCGGATACTTAATATTTTTGTGCATTACCAACGACACTCCAATATTAGAATTGAACGATTTCTTATACAGGGATAGGGATGAAATATAGAATTTTCATATTAAGCGATGGTTCACAAATCTGAATCGTAAAAAATTATAATATTTTATTCATTAAGGCTAGACCTGACCGAGCACATTTATTCGTTAGTGTAATAGCGTCTCATAATTCGGACAGATACCTAAATCTTTATGACAAGTAATGGCTGTTTTATATTTTCATTATCCTAAAGCGTCTTTATAGTATTTTGTATACTAATAAATGTTGTGTTATTAAGATATCTCTCCCGTTTGTATTACAACCCAAAAGGTAGGTTCCACAATTATAATGATTCTCTAAGCTATTTTGAATACCTCTGTATGGAAATTGAGAAATTCTGTTCTTTTTACGTCCGTACCAGGGTTCCCACCCTGGAACCGTTCCCCGGAACCACTGGATCCGTCGAAACCTAGTCCGCCTTTCGAGGCACTGCGTGTTAAGTGACGGAACTCAACGTCGCATTTGCCCAGCTAGAGCGAAGAAAATGATTTTTTTTATATCTTTACTACTTTCTAGTGTTAAGAAACTTCGTTCTCTGCTTTGCGCCTTTTTTAGGCACTGCGGTAGAAGCCCTCACCGCTAGGCTGATAAAATTGCCGATAGCGTCACCATCGTCGTCGGAGTAATTGACACAGATTTTGGTGTGCCTAGTTCCTGCAGCCGCTGATACGTATGTCTGTCCTGTCCGCCTCATGGATAGTCATGACGCGCGACCCTGCTCCGAAACAATACCCCTGGTCTCTTAGGACCTTCTTCTCCTCCTGCGTGTGGACCAGGTATAGGGTTCCGTCGCTGCTGACTGGTATTTTCGCGCTAGTATACCCGACGATTTTAAGGGAACGGACGACGGGGCTTGAGGAGTTGATGGTTCTGTAGACTGTGATACCGGCATAAGCGACGTCAATAGGGCTCCGGTGCGTGCATGGCAGTTCGCTTCTGATGTTCGTTGTCAGGTTTGGGCTGCTGTACGTCAGACCGAAAAGGTTTTGTCTTTGGATGTAAGGCAGGTGATTTATATCTCCGATCAGGGTAACATGATTAGCACCCGACAGTCTCGCCGCCATAACTATGGCCCCAAAGTGGTTCATGAGGGCATGACCCAACCCTCATTGAGTCTATGCTGATAGTCATTTGGTTCCCTTCGGTTTCACGATCCCCTACTCTTTGGAGAAATATACTAATTTGACTGAAGGGAGGCTCCTCTTCACATTCAAACAGTGCGATCGCCTTGTTTTGTAACCGCAGCAGTCGGCAGGGAGGGTCCTTATCCATTCTCTAAGTTAACGAGATGATCTTGTCTCAAGTTGTGGTGTTGGTGAGCTTCTTTTGAGTAGGACCGTTAATCCTGGTAATTTTCCGTTGTAGAAACGGTTGGTTAATGTAATCTCATCATTATGTAGAAGGGTGCTCTGATAGCGTCAGAGTAATAAATATGGATGGGGAGAGACTACTTAGACTCTTAAAAAGGGAGAAGATTGGGGCCCACCCCAATCTTCTCTCTTTTTAAGACGGAGACTTCATAGTGACATTTGGCAAAATTTTAGTATAAACTTAGAACGATGACAATAATAATAAAGTATATATAACGTCAATTTATACCGCCGTGGCGCAGAGGCGCAGCGTCTGCCTGTAACGCGACGGTTACTGGGTTCGATCCCCAGTCGGAGAAGATGTATTTTTCTATTTCCATTTTCTTCGCTCTGGCAAAGTAGGCAAAGCGCGGCGTTGAGTTCCGCCACTCAATGCCTCGAAAACGGCGGAAAGCGGGGACGGAGAAAGCAGGGACTAAGCAACGGAGTGTCTTAACACTAGGTTCGCACGGTCCCTGCAGTTCCCTCTGCCTACCCTGCCATGTGCGGGTTAAAGCGTGAAGCTAAAAAAAAAAAAATTTATAATATATTATATGATACATTGACGTTACATATGTTTTAGGTACATATATTGTCTTTTTATAAAAATACGCACAAGCATGTGTCACCTGGTTAGTAAGAGTACCAGCACGTGTGGCGCACGCGAGCACTCAACAGATTGTGTTAAAACCAGGGTTAGTAGAATTCATTTTATTTATTGTATATTTTTATTCGGAAGATTTTTAGGTACCTTCTGCTCTGTAGTTGAGGATAGCCTGAGTTTATCTTTTAGTTAGTGAGTATACCATTAAAAATGCGCAAATTTTACCAAAATGAGGTATTTATTAGTAATTATTATTTTTTGAATATTTTAAATTGTTATTTTTTTATTTGTATATTTTTTATACAGGAGGAAAGGAGGGTACCTTTTTCGATGCGACCATTACTTTACTTTCACTTAAAATTTAGAGTTTCCTTCAGTAAATTGCGTCTCACAAAATATGGTGATCGGAAGGTTCTTCCGGTGCGTGCTTAAAAGTGAGTATCAAACAAAACTTAAACTTAGAACTAAATAATATTAACGAAATGTAATATCTGTACATATTATGCTTATATAAGAATTGAAATGGTTGAAAATCTTTTATGTCTGAAATTATTTGAATTTTGCAAATATATATATATATATATATATATATATATATATATATATATATATATATATATATATATATATATATATATATATATATATATATATATATAATAACTTTACACTGACAAGTAGAGTTTGTTAAGTAGTTTTTGTTAAGTAGTTGAATTTGTGGCCATTTTTGTAAATATGGCCACAAATTCATAAAATATTTTATTATAAACAGAAACTATAAATAAATTATAAAGTAACTTTAAACTAATTTTATAGAATTGAAAAACAATATTTCATTTAACGAAATCTGTTAATACATTTCAATATATTTCCCATCATTTCATGTAATTCCAGCCATTTTACAATTTCCTTGTCATTAAAGCTTACTCCATAATAAGTAAGTATAAAGTACTTCCCACTATTAACATATAGTATTTCCATGTCGAACATAATTATCTGACATGGTAACCCTATTTAATCGACTATTGATAAATGCCCACGTCGCTGATAAGCTGATGAAGCCGGGAATAGACATGACGCGTCATAGCGACTCGAGCTTTATCGAAGCTCACATTTAAACGATTAAGAACTTTTTTATAGAAATATTTAGTGGATTGTCTGGTTGTTACAATGACAATACTGACTTATTCCAATAGTAACGTTAGTTATAAAGAGAATTAAGAAGTGTATAATGGGTGATGGTAATATATTCATGTTCGCTTACTTAACTTCATGCTTTATTCCTAACGGGGTAGTCAGAGACAACGGAGCGCCAAACGCTGTATGCATATATCTTTCACCGCGTCTACCGTCGGTAACCCTTTCATCGGTCGGTTTCAGAAAAAAAAGCTCTCCAAGGTGACATCGTGCTTTTCACGTGATCTTTTTTAGTGTTTATTACATATAAAAGCATTTAAATAGAATTTAAAGTCTATTAGCGATTTTTAGGTGTGGCTTATTAGTATCGTTTGGGTTATTCTGTGTATATTTTGCTAAATGCGGGATTTAGTGTGAACTTTAAAAAAAATATAGCCCTGAATTTTCGAGAAAAATACTCACACTGAGACAGGTTCTCAATTCCTTGATATCTCTAAGCAGCAACGATTACCTGAAGTACTACTAGTCTGTGAGTTTCATTTAATTTTTTTCGCTCTGGCAGTTAGGTAAACACGGCGTTGAGTTCCGCCATTCAACGCACAATGTCTTGATAGACGGAGTGTCTTAACACTAGGTTTGTTGCGCTATTACAATTTCTACTACAAAACCTAAAATAAAACAGTCGGAGAACACAGTATCTCACTCTAGGTGTATTTACTAATTATAATAAACATAAAAATAACGACATAAATAACTATATATGTATGTACATTGAAATTAGATTCAATGAATATGTTCATTTCGAATGACTGAAGACCAAAAGAATTAAAAAATCTCGTTACACGTTTTGTATATAATAATAAACGTTTTCTTGCTTCAGCTCTTTGTTTTGTGTTATTTTTACAAAGAAAGAAAAAAATGTTAAACAAAAATATAGATTTGTTACTGTTTGACGGTTGTAAGTGTTACTATTAAAAAATATATTGATAAGTTCAAAGTTATATGAGTGGAAGATGCTAATGAGGCTAACGGTAAATGTGATGATTAAGTAACTGTCGTATCGCAGTGGTGTGTGTTCTATCTCCACTAGGGGGGAATAAATTGTTTGATTTCCATTTTCCTTGCTATGCGTGACGTAGAGTTTCGCCACTCAATATGCAATGTCTCGAAAAATGTGGTAAACGGGGAACGGAGAGACTTAACACTGTGTTTTCACGGTACCTGCGGTTCTTTCTGTCTACTCTACTAAAAAGAAAAATGGTTAATACCAAAAATTATTATATTTACAAAATCTGTACCTAAATAAAAATCTTTTTTCTACGCACGTACAAGTACAAATACTTAACGCTATATCTCTTACGAGATAGCCAACAGTGCAGCGTCGTACGCTACGGTCCCTACATAGCTCATTCGCCTCGTCCATTGTCATTAACCTTTTTACACACGGCCCTCCTAAGTCCTCAAATTTTTTTGCCATTCCTTCACTGTCATCAATACTATTTTTTCTAAAAGGTCATCGGAGACCTCATGTATTTTACACAAGAATTGTCACAAGAAAGCACTTTATTCAAACATATAATGCTTTCAAAGCAATATGTGCAAGTATATACGAAATATATAAAGCTATTTTTTTTAGCTTCACGCTTTATTCCCGCACATGGCAGGGTAGGCAGAGGGGACCGCAGGAACAGTTGAACCTAGTGTTAAGACACTCCGTTGCTTAGTCCCTGCTTTCTCCATCCCCGCTAGTATAAAGCTATACTATGTACAAAATGTCATAAAGATTGAAGATAACCTAAGTTAAACGTATAAATTTGTACATCAGAACGTTATCCAATACGTATTATGTATGATGATATGTGCAAAATATTTGTAATTTATATATTTTCACACCATTATAAAAAATATGACCGTAATTTTACTGAAGATATCAGCTATATAAGAAGGAAGCTGAATAAAATGATAAATGATTGTAACTCATAATATGTTACATTTTCTAATAAAAAGTGTCAGCGTAAGTGCAAGTAGTACTCGCGCAATATACAATGCTTATAGATATTCCGTTAAGCAAAATGCTACTAATAAAAACTTAAATATGGAGTCAGATCTTCTGGGGTAACCCTCATATGGGGTAACATCACTGTTTTAAGGTCCTAACGATTTCTGCATTGGTATAAAGTTACAGTAAACTTAAAATTTTGATTGCGCGGCAATTTTTACACAAAATGTAATAAAAATTTAACATAAAACTCTCATACTATTTTACTTTTTAAGATATTATAAAATATGTTAGATACGTGAGGACCGTCGTGGCGCAGAGGCGCAATGTCTGCCTGTAACGCGGCTAACGCGACGGTTTCTGGGTTCGATCCCCAGTCGGGGAAGATGGATTTTTCTATTTCCATTTTCTTCGCTCTGGCAACTAAGGCAAAGCGCGGCGTTGAGTTCCGCCACTCAACACGCAATGCCTCGAAAACGGCGGAAAGTGGGGACGGAGTAAGCAGGGACTAAGTAACGGAGTGTCTTAACACTAGGTTCCCACGGTCCCTGCAGTTCCCTCCTGCCTACCCTGCCATGTGCAGGATAAAGCGTGAAGCTAAAAAAAAAAAAAATATGTTAGATATTTGATATTCATTCATTTATCTTGATTCTATTACGTGATACGAAAAAAACGGCCGTGACTACCAGACAGATGGCAAACAGGCTGATCCTGTAAGGTTTCCCTTTTCTTATTCAGGTACGGAACTCCAAAAACGTCATGTATACACTAAAAAGAAATCATTTTTTTTATAGCTTCACGCTTTATCCCGCACATGGCAGGGTAGGCAGAGGAACTGCAGGGACCGTGGGAACCTAGTGTTAAGACACTCCGTTGCTCAGTCCCTGCTTTCTCCGTCCCCCCTTTCCGCTGTTTTTGAGGCATTGCGTGTTGAGTGGCGGAACTCAACGCCGCGCTTTGCCTCGTTCAGAAATCAGAAATCATTTCTAGACAGACAGTTAGTACCATGTTCAAAATAATAAAAAGGAAGATTCATGAAAAATATAGCTGGTGTTCGAACTTGAACAGTTTAATTGATAATTGATTGAACAAATTCTACACGTTAGTCATTTGGAATTGCTTAAAGAACATTTGTTTGCATTTTTAGGACTGACAAAGCGTAAGTCTCAAAAATTATTACTATCTCTTAACAAAGAAAATTTCTAAACTTACCAAACTTACCTAAAAAGTATTGAGCTTATAAAACCTACAAGTAATATATTATTACTCCAGATTATGATAGTCCAACAGAAGTTCTTGTATACAGAAACTCTAGCAGAGAAACGGAACTTATTTACAGCGTTGAGTGACGTGAAATATCTTTAGAACCATAACAGAGAGATGCATTAATTAATAGGATATCGGATCACAATAGGTCCCTATCTAAAAGGTCACAGAAAGCTATTCGCTCACTGATATTTATATGACATTTTATATATTTATTTGTTTACCAATAATATACATATACTACTTACATATATTATATATATTTAATTTATTGGCACATATATTAAATATCTTTATGATTTTTCAAGTGTCAATCTACACTCCTTGGTGTGGATTAACACTTTTAAAATCATAAAAAATACTTAAAGAAAATAAATATATACTTAAAAAAACATAAAATATGAACGCAGTAGGATTTGAAACCGTGACTCTATTGCTGTGTTAAAATTTTTAGGTTTTCTTTACCTACTTTTAGGTTCATTTATTCTTACCCACTCAAATGGCACGGTGACTGCTCTACCGCAACAATAATTATCAGTTCATTTGTAAAATATATAACAAGGAAAATTATTTTTGTAATATTGATTACATAATTATATATACAATTATTGATATATAAGGCATAGACAAGTAGAATTATAAAATTAAGTTTAATTAGAAAATAATATTTATTATTGTTTTAAAAGTATTAAAATAATGAAGAGGATCGTGGCGCAGAGGCGTAAGCGTCTGCCTGTAAACGCGACGGTGTGACGGTTCGATTCCCACTCGGAAAAGATGGATTTTTCTAATTCCATTTTCTTTGCTCTGGAAACTAGGCAAAGCGCGGCGTTGAGTTCCGCCACTTAACACGCAATGCCTCGAAAAAAAGGCGGAAAGCGGGGACGGAGAAAGCAGGGACTAAGCATCGGAGTGTTTTAACACTAGGTTCATATGGCCCCTGCAGTTCCCTCTGCCTACCTTGCAATATGCGGGATAAAGCGTGAAGCTATAAAAAAAAGATAATGAAAGGTGTTAATGTATTTTTATCTGTTTACTTAAGATTTTTACTTATTATAATCTATGCTTTATTTGAAAATAAACTGATGACTAAAACTAAACTAAAACCAGTAAATCACTATTATGTGCTAAAAGTAATATATTGTCACTTAGTTAGGGAAAAAGTTAGGGAAAATCGTTTGGAAGCTCGCATCTTATCTCTACTGGAGATAAGGCAAAGCTGTCCAATTAATTACAAAAGCAACGATCGATTGTACGTTTCGAAGTTCATTGATGATTTCCAATTCAAGTTTTTGATATTATGAATTGTCAACGCGCAATGTAAATTACATTTTTTGTTCTATGCCGATCTCGTACATAGAAATAACGGTTTTCAGATTTCAGTTTTCTATGGGACTTCAGTTTGCGCGGTCGTGTTGCTCTGAGGCAAAGTTGCTAACAAGTTGTTCTTCTCGTATAGTATTATTTAGTTATGTGTTAAGTGAATTTGGTAAATAGATTTATGTCAATAATCAGTTCTAAGGTTTGCAAGTAAACGTTTGTTACTTTTCTTGGTAAGTTTTGTTTATTTTACTATTACGTTGTTAAAAGTGATTGAGGGGATCATGTAATTTGGAGGTAATATGTTTCTTTATATATATATATATATATATATATATATATATATATATATATATATATATATATATATATATATATATATATATATATATATATATATATATATATATATATACATATACATTTATATATATTAAATAACACTGAACTCTGTGATAAAGCTCATAAAAACAAACAAAAACGTTTCTTATCAAATTTACTTGTTATTGTTATTTTGAATAGTGAACCCTGTGTAGGAAAATATATTTATTCGGTTAAACTCACAGTAGGCCGCTTATAGGCAATATAAATGCCAGAAGCCATTAGATTCAGCCCTATATTTCAGTTTGGATAAAAAAAGAGAAGAAATTTATCGCTAGAGCCCTTCTGTATACTCTGTAAGGAATGTGAACATAGATATTTTAATTGAACACTATGTTTCTTTCTGATTGATTGTTCTTATTGCGGTGTAAAATAAGAAATTAATCATAATTCTTGTTAAAATTGCTTTAAAAGACGAAAGATAAAGTTAAGTAATATAAAAGAAACTAGTTTAAGTTCTTTTTTTTTAGCTTCACGCTTTATCCCGCACATGGCAGGGTAGGCAGAGGGAACTGCAGGAACCGTGGGAACCTAGTGTTAAGACACTCCTGTTGCTTAGTTGCACTGCTTGCTTCGTCCCCGCTTTCCGCCTATTTCGAGGCATTGAGATGAGTGGCGGAACTCAACGCCGCGCTTTGCCTAGTTTGCCAGAGCGAAGAAAATGTAAATAGAAAAATCCATCCATTCCCCGACTGGGGATCGAACCCAGAAACCGTCGCGTTACAGGCAGACGTTGCGCCTCTGCGTCACGACGGTATATTAGTATAAAAAGACATTTTCGTACAATGGTGTATTACTTTAAATTCGAAGGTCGTGGGTTCGTTACACATTTAGTAGAATTCATTTAAATTTTAACCAAATTTCATCACTTTCGAAAAATTAATAACGTAGTTAAGTTACGCAAATAAAGGAAAAAAAATAAAATATGCTATCTCTGTCTAACCTACTATATGAGGACATACATGCAATAGGCGTACACATATTTTAAAATCAACTAATTTGATATGGCTTAATTAAATTGAAAAAAAAAAGGAAACGTTGACAAATTGAAAATATACACAGCAAGTTAGTTAAGAATTGTATAAGAATCTTAGTTATTATGTCGACTTTTGTATCTATTTGATAGGTTGGACATGGAACCTCAGATTGATAAAGCACGTAACTCTGTATACCTCATATATACCTTAGTAATGCAGGTAGAATGATGAATTAACATTCTCAAAATTGAACTCACTAGCCACTAGACTGACGATGATGGCCTGGTAAAATATAATCTGACATCATCCACCATTAAGTCCTCTTTGTCAAATCTGTTATTTATGCCACAGACAACATACACGAGCGTCATTTGAGTGAATAAAATGAGATATATTGTCATATATGTACATTTATATATGATGACGTAGTATAAAGTCTAATAATTGGTTTGGATCACCATCCCAATTACTTACTATCATTTGTCTTATATAAATCACAGACGCTATAATTATTGACTAGACTTGCCTCTACTGTAGTTTTTGGAATATGTTGTTGGATAGTTCATTTCGATTTAAATCTTAAGTTTATTCAATAATGTGCTACTTTTTGCCAGGGACCGCAACAAAAGAAATCTTGGGAAGCCCTGCTCTAGAGATACCGGAAATGAGACTGCAGTTGCCATCTAATAACAGTGAGCTTAAAGATTGATAGAAAATTATATCAAATAAAACATCGTTAAGATCTAAAAATATTATTATTTTGAATAAAAGATAAGAAACGCGTATACATAATAAATGAAAATGCTACGGCGAACACGTATGCTACGATAAAGTTATACGAGTAAGCAAATAATGTGGCATTTTCAAGAGAAATTATGTTGGGTTATAAATATTTACATACTACATAAGATATTAAATATTTTAAATTTGCGGAATATTTTTAGAATTTCTTATTTACAAAATACAAAACAATTTTATAGTATTTTTTATATCTTCACGTTCAATCCCGCGCATGGGAGGGTAGGCAGAGGGAACTGCAGGAACCATAGGAACCTAGTGTTAAGATACTCTGATGCTTAGCCCCTGCCTTGCCTTTCTCCTTCCCCGCTTATCGCCTTTTCGAGGCATTGCTTGTTGAGTGGCGAAACTCAACGCAGCACTAGTAAAAGTAAAGTATTTATATGTATAAAAATTTAAAAACAACATTTACAGGAATAAAATGCCTCGAATTAAAAAGAATTTCTAGGCCAAGCTTGATTACTAGTCGTACACAGTGAGGTTGTATAAAAGGCCCCCGTGAGGTTGTATAAAAGGCCCCCGTTTGATCTTGGGCCTCCTTCGAGAGCAAAGTAATCTTCTCATTTAGCTCCTTTCTTTATAAAGTTCCATCAAAAATTTATAATAACGCAATAAAATTTTAATTGACACTGATAATTAAAACAGTGGAGTGTAAATTTAGTACTCCGTTCTTGGAATGAAGTCTTTAAAATCATATACATAAAAGTTAATATCGAATGTCATATATATGTATAAGTAAATGAATTCTACAATTTGTACCGACAAAATGAATATTACGTAGTTGTTTATTGTTATTTTAGTTGGTCCTAAAGGAATACTTTTAAGAAATTCTTTTATAATATTTTATATTCTTTTATAATATAATAGCTTTTTATCCTGAATTTATGTTTTAGATATAATATATATTTTATATATTACAAATTGGAGAACCGTCGTGGCGCAAAGGCGTTTGCTTGTAAATGCGACAGCATGTGTTTTCGATTCCTACATGCCACTCAACACGCAGTGCCTCGAAAGATGCGGGGAATGGAGTGTCTCAACACTAGGTTTTCACGAGCCGCGCAGTTTTCTCTGCCCTGCTATGTGCGGAATAAACCGTGAACCTAAAAAAAAGATGGAGGAGGGAGGGTAGACCTCCTCATACACACACACACACACAAAATCAACTCAAACTAGTTCCTGAGACATTAAAAAGCCTGAGCATTTAAAAAAGCTTTACACCTTTGTAATGTTAGTGTAAATATAAGTAAAAAATTAGAATTATAAAACCGGTCAAGTGCGAATTGAACTCGCGTGGAAAGGGTTTCGTACACATTATAGTGAAATATTTCCCCTAAAAAGTTTTTTCCCTAAAAACATTTTTTATCGAATTTACCATTTTATTTTCAATTTATGAAAATCATGATTCTGATAACAAGCCCTTTCATTTGATATATGACTTAGTAAGGTTTTCAAAATATATTTTTTTAATTACCTAATTTATCCCCCGAAAATTACCCTTATTTCAAAAAAATATTTTTTACGTTACACATCTGTGTTCGGGTCAGGGCATTACACCATCCTGCCAAATTTCATCTGATTCGGTCTAGTAGATTCAGAGAAAATTGGCTGTGACAGACGGACGGACAGGAACACGAGTGATTCTATAAGGGTTCCGCTTTTTTTATTTTTGTACGGAACCCTAAAAAATGAAAATCGATTTCTCAACAAAAGTCTAAGAACTAATAATATTGTGAACTCAAACAAGAAATAAAAAAAGCATAAAATCTGGTCACCAGGTCTGGCAATTTCAATATTGAATACAGTAAAAAATGGCAAAATTATGAGAAATATTTTCAGGAAATTGAAACAAATTGTAGAGAGCATTGGAGAGGAAAGGCCACAAAGCGACGGATATTGCGAGCAGGCGTTGTAGAATAATAGATTCTTAGAAGGGGCAAAATCTTAAGAAAGCTAATGTGCGAAGATAGGCTTGACGCGAAAAGTTTTAAACGGATTTTGATGATATTTTACAGTAATGTATCTTATAAATTCACCATTTACTCGTAATAATATTTTTGTTTATGATTTTTTAAAATGTTAATCCACACTAGGGATATAAAAATACTTAAAGGAAACATTAAAATTAAGCTAAACGCAGCTGGATTTAAACGCGCGCCTCTTGTAAATCGTCCAAGTCCTTTCACCACAAAACCATACGCTTTCCATCGTTTTTCAAGAAATTAATATGTTTTATTTAAGTATTTTTAAATGTTATTAAAAAGATGGTATAGTTTAATAGGGACAAAGTGGACGGGTCGACTTATATGTTAGTTAAAAGGTCCTATGTCTAAGAGCCTAGCCTAGCCTTAAGCCTTATACTTAGTTATTTTTACTTAAAATTTAATACTGCTTGAAAAAATTAGAACATATCTTTTAGTTGAAGCAACATCAATAATAAGATTTAGAAATTAACCATCTATTGAGAACTAGTTCTTGTCCGCAACTTTATTTGCGTGGGTTTTGTGTGGCTTTCGTGTGGCTTAGAGTTTCACAAATATTCTTGACTTTTGAACCAAAATTCTGGGCTTTTGAAAATTTTTTTAGAACAATTGTTCTACATTATTGTTATACATGTAGAACAATAATAGATAATAAAGTCACTCAACTGAATGAAAAATTTTCAAAAGCCCAGAATTTTGGTTCAAAAGTCCAGTATATTTGTGAAACTCTAAGCCACACGAAAGCCACACAAAACCCACGCAAATAAAGTTGCGGACAAGAACTAGTTCTCAATAGATGGTTAATAATATATATATATATATATATATATATATATATATATATATATATATATATATATATATATATATATATATATATATATATATATATATATATATATATATATATATATATATATATATATATATATATATATATATATATATATATATATATATATACCTAGTCAATAATTATAATGTCTATGATTTATATCTTACCGTCTGTCGTACAGCAGTGCTATTTCGCCAAGACAAATGATAATAATTGGGAGCGTGATCCAAACCAATTATTAGGCATTATAGTATGTCATCAAACTGGATATATGGTTTGTATGGTTTAATTTCTAGTTAGGCGAATAAAATTTTCTTTTCTCCGCTCCGATAAGTTCGGGTGCGGCGTTCAGTTCCGTCACTCCATTAACAGCTTCTCTTGTTTTTTTATAGCTTCACGCTTCATCTCGCGTGGGAACCTAGTGTTAATACACTCCGTGCCTTGCTTTTTGCCTTTTGGTTTCGTGGCATTGCGTGTTGCGCTTTACCTAGGTGCCAGAACGAAGAAAATGAAAATGAAAAATTCCATTCTTCCTGAATTTTCTCATTCATATCATTCTCCCCTTCATTGGGAATCGAACCTGCATACATTCTATACACATTTGATTTTTAAACAAAATAGGTAATACCTTTTAGGCCAAATTTTGAACAGTAGTTCACAGTGAGGTCATTATTATCGACATGTATAAAAATTTTAAAATTTTAATCAATTATAGTTAAAACTCATGCTGTGACCGCTCTACCATCTTGAATATAAATTCGCTGCCCATATTCTGACATACATATGTTAGCTACTGGTAGTACCATACTCTACTTAATAGACCAACGATAAAAATATTATATTCAATTATTGCCTTTCTTCATGTCAACTCATTATTTTCAAAGTAACCAATATGCATACTATATATATATATATATATATATATATATATATATATATATATATATATTTATATATATATATATATATATATATATATATATATATATATATATATATATATATATATATATATATATATATATATATATATATATATATATATATATATATATATATATATATATATATATATATATATATATATATATATATATATATATATATATATATATATATATATCGATAGAATGTAAATGATAACAGGAAAAGTATTATTTTCCCTTCATATTGGTTAGGAATTAAAAAAGGCGATACTATAAAGCCTTAAGACCGCTTCGTTTTTTGTGTATCGTTCTATATAATGTTTATAGTCACATAATTGTGTAGACACGGTTTTATTTATAAAATAAAATACTCAGAGAACCGTCGTGGCGCAGAAGCGTAAGCGTCAGCCTGTAAACGCGACGGTTTGTGGGTTCGATTCCCACTCGGGGAAGATAGATTTTTCTATTTCCATTTTCTTCGCTCTGGAAACTAAACAAAGCGCAGCGTTGAGTACCGCCACTCAACACTAAGCAACGGAGTATCTTAACATTAGGTTCATATGGTTCCTGCAGTTCCCTCTGCCTACCTTGCACAATGCGGGATAAAGCGTGAAGCTAAAAAAAAAGAATAAACTCCTCGGAGTGAACGAATAATTTGTCATTTTCCTCACTTTGACAATAAGGCAAAACGCGGTGTTGAGTTCAGCACTACCGTAATGCCTCGATCGGAGGCAAGTGGGGGACGGAGTGTCTTAACACTAGATTACTTCTACCTACAGTTCCCTCTGCTTACATTATTATATGCGGTATCTGGCATGAATTTAAGAAATAATCCAGTTTGTTATTATTTATTTGTTTATTTACTTAATACAATTTTTTGTTGCTTCATCAATTTATTCTTCAATTTTATAAAATTAAAAAAAAAGGCAAGCGAAGGTCTAATAAATGTTTTTTAAATAAAGATTTCGGTTTACTCGTAGATAATTACTGATAATTAATTTATATAGCTTTAGATAATATTTGAAATTATGCGATTTACCTGAGATTTTATTGTCTGGGAATATTTAAATTTTGTTGTTAAAAATTAAAATTACATTTAGGCGCAGTGGTATGTGTATTACTGTAAACTAACGATTTGAGTGTGGCTTGAACAAATTAAGTATTTATATTTCACCGCTAATAAATTAAAGTACATATTATTTAGTATTTAAGATGGTAGATGGTATAACGCACTCTTTTACTACGATAGGTCAGATTAGGTAAACAATGACTTAATTATGACACTATACAGACATTTAATATATCTATTTTTATGATTTTTAAAGTATTAATCTACACTGAGGATAGAAAAATACTTAAAGAAAACATATAAAAATTTGAACGCAGCGGGACTCGAACCCGCGCCCTCCTGCGAAACGTGCAGGCGCAGTGGTGAGAGCGCCTACACAGTTCGCAGGAGGGCGCAGGTTCGAGTCCCGTGCATTCAAATTTTTATATGTTTTCTTTAAGTAGTTAATATATCTACATAGTCGTATATCTACTTCACAACATAAAGAAGACAATAGAACGAGACGTTTTCATTTTATTATAAAGATTCCGAAATAAACGACGAAGGCCGTAATAATCTTTAACGAACCCTTTTATTGTTTCAGATACCTAGCAATGAAAGCAATGAAATTAACACATCAAAGACAAATATTCACCTAAGGACTAAGGTGAGTGATTACAACTCAGGACCAATTTACTTTCTTTTATGCAATATTTTTGTAAGTGTTTTTATTGCGCACATTTAGAGAGGCGAGTTTTTGACATAAAATTTTACTTTTAATACGGTTCTGAATATCTCGGAAAGGCGGATTGGTGAATAATATAATCGATGGTCAAACTTGAACAGTTCACTCGATAATTGATTAAGCATATTGAAATTAAGTGTATAACTGCCACGTTTGCCTTTGTCTTTTAGTTTTTAAATATGTACCGATAGCGGTACAGGCAGCGATTCTTTATATTTTTAGTAGTAATATTTAGTTGATCTAATTAGAGCGTTTTGAAATAAACGTCATTGAAAAATATCGCAAGAGGTCATCGATCATCATCGTCATCTTAATATTAGGTTCCCATAGTTCCTGCGGTTCCTTTTGCCTACCCTGTGAAGCTATAAAAATGTATTTGTCACATCAGGAACAGTATTTCGTAGAGTGACAAGCGGGGGTCCACTAGCATTGATGTATAAAGACAAAGACAGTAAATGTGACTATCAACTTTTAATGGAAATGCTACTGTACATTATAACATGTTTTAGCAAGTAAATTGTATGAGAGGCGCTACTTGATTATAGCTTAATAAAACATATTGATATTTGATTATATAGACCAGTGAATGCTTGATGCAGTTTGTCGTTCATAAAAAAGCTTTTAATTTCTTACAAAATAAATTTTTTTTCCCATGAATTACTCCAAGTTTTACTTTCTTTAGAAATTTTATTTTGTGTTTAAGTAATATGTAAACGTATGTCAATGTAACATAATTAAATTCATATTGTTTAACTAGCTGTTGCTCGCGGCTCTGCTCCCGGTTTTTAAGTGTATTACGCACATTATATTTTTTAGTGGTCATTACCACCCGAGTTAAAGTATCTTTGTAATTCGTAACATTTACCTACAAAGTCTTGATAAAGCTAGGTACTAAATAGTAATATTGTGGTTTGGCTTGAAATGATTTTTATATAATTCTTTTTTTGGGTATATTATATTGTGAAATATTATACATATTTTTAATACAACAACACAATAAAGTAAGATTTTGTTTATCTATTTGTGCAACTGAGGGATGATTCTTCTCGTTATGGTTTTTTTAAACAAGTAATCGTCACAAAACGAAAGGCAGAAAAGCTTAGTATCCACATAAACAGCTTTAATTTTCATAGATTTAGCTTCAAAACTGACGGAGTTTCATAGAAACTTACCCCCCTTTTTCATCTCCGTCAAGGCAGAATTTCTAAAAATCTTTTCGGCGTCATTCTTAATTTCTAACCAAATAGCCAAGTATCAATTTTAATCGAATTAGCTTCAAAACTCACGAAGTTTCATACAAACTCTTTCCCCCTTTTACCCCTTAAAGAGCGAATTTCCAAAAAAAAGATGGCCTATATGTTAGCCAGGACTAATAGCTATATATTAAAAAAGTTTCATAAAAATCCCTCCAGTGGTTTCTGAGATTAGCGTGTGCAAACAGACAAACATTCAATCATACAGACATTTATTTTTTTCGAATTCTTACTCTTTTTTCATCTCTTAATACCCTACATATTTTGTTTTGTAAAAATATTTAATGTACAGACACGACTTTTTTTACTGTTTTATTATATATGGAGATAATATTTTCTCTATATAAAATCAAAGTCAAACAATTTTATTCAAAATAAGAAGTACATGCTTAATTTTTTGAACGTTAAATAATTTAATTTACCATCGGTTCGCTAAAGTTAATGTCTAAGACCTGAGAAGAATCGGCTCGAGAAACTCAGCGGGTCTTTATCTAGTTTCTTTTTTTCTTCTTTTTTATAATTTGCCAATTTTGAATATTTACAATTTCACAGTTTTTATTAATGACTACGATACTCTTGAAGTAGATTGAGGCGAGCATTTCATTCCCAAGGCGTGTTATATATCCTATAACAAAATGACAATATAAAAAATATGACATTGTCAATTTTCTGTAAGAAATAAAATAATTAATATAAATAGCCCACTGTGAAGTGACAATTAGTAAAGGCGGCGGAGGGCGGGCGGAGGGCGGCGTGCGGCGGGCAAGCGGGCGGTCGGCGAATGATTAACGCGGCTGGAGGCCATTGTCTCATACGTTTCGCTTATTAAATTTATTGCTCTAACTTCCTACGCTATTAAAATTAAATATATAAAGTTAGAGTTTGTGGTGACAACTGATGTCAAGTGTAGTTAACCTTTTTCCATCATGAGAATTTTAATTTTTATATATTTGAAGTTGTTTTTTTTTTTTTAAGGGTTTTGTATTTTTTGATCATTTTGTTGTCTGTAGGTCCGTCTGTCTATTTATCAAGACTTTTCGAAAAGCTGAAATTAACTAATAATGCTAAAATTAAAAATTATTATTTCATTGGTATCTTAGTGCACTAAAAATAATAATAATTTCGAACTCTTTTGCGTTTTGTATGAAGATACGTACCATAATTTGCCATACCATAGATTTTAAACCTACGGTCAGCTCGAAGTATTCCCGTGCGTTGACCCGAAGTTACCAAATTACTAGTAGGTAACTATTGTAGTTTAAAACGAAACGAGCTACGGAAATATCCGAAAATTCGACATTGACTAACTAAAAAAAAATGCCTTTTGAAACCAAAAATAAAAAAGAAACCAAAAAAGGACTTATATTTGTAGTACTACAAAATTACTGCAAATGCTCGCAAATTTAAGCTGGTCACGTCTTATAGCTTTGTCAAGTCGAGTGTGAGACTTTTGACAGAAATGGTTTAGAAGTTTGATTTTTCTGTGCTTTAAGATAACACTGAGCTGCATATAATCTAAGATCATGCTGATACTCGTAAAAGTTAGACAGACTCGTTAGGTAGTTTTGAGTTTTTATGAATTTGCTGTGATTTTTATGACTATACAGTACATTTATGTGATTTGTTCACTTTATTGCATTTTTTCAATTTCAAATGGTAAGTACTTGTATCGAAATTTCTTTAGATTTTTAATAACATATGTCGAAATAAAATGAGCACTATAGTGTACGAAGTTTAACTTGGATTATTTTCTTTCTTATATTAGCTTTTGTCTTTACAAACACATAGATACTCGCGATTTATACCTCCTCATCCTCCATACCTCTTTTGCCTCATCCACTGTTATAAACCTCTTCATACATGCTCTCCGGGGAGTCCTCATGCTTTTTACGTGACCTTCCTCCAGTATCTTCGATACTTGATTTTCGAACGTCAACCAAAGGCTTCCCTTACCTCTCTTACCACTCACTTTTGCTTACCTTTCTATACATATAGTAAAAATTACAATTTTCAGCAAAAACATATTGACTTTAAAATTACTACATTTCTTTATTAGTTAGCACAATAAGCACTTAATTTCTTGCTTAATTTTGTAATTCTATTAAAAAAATACCTGTAATGTTTTTAGTACGCGAGAGATATATCTTTTAATTGTGTTAACTTGGAAGATTATGTGGAATAACGGTATTGATAGTCGGACAGTTTTTGTAATAATAATCTATAAAAAAACCTAAAAAACATACATTTTTATTCATATTTTCTCTGTATACTTTCATATTCATTATACGACTATGACGATTGAGAGAACTACAAGTGAATAGCGTTCAAATGACACTCTCAAAGGAAGAACTCGCAAACAAAGAACTTAACTGAAGCGAGCTGAGTTGAGAAGCTCTAACGTTATTTGAAGTGCTTTTTATTTATTTTTGAAAAGATCCTCTATATACCTGTATCACTTCAAAGTATTAGTCTTATTTTTCCTACTAAAATGCAAAATATACTATTTCTACTTTATCTCGTTCATATCAGGGTAGTATAATGAAGCTGTGGGTTCGCTAAATTGTAAAATCCATCTTCCCCCGAGTGGGAATCGAACACATAAACCACCGCAAAGGCAGACGCTACGCCTCTGCGTCACGACGATCCTAATTTTATTCCTGTTTATTTTACAAGCAGACGCTGCGCCCTTACTCCACGCTGATCCTCCAAAATGCTCTTAATATTGATATTAGTAGGAATGTTAACAATTTAAATTGTTAGATTAATTTAGGCTCATACAAATATTTATGTTCGGATTATATCGGTTTTTCGCATTGTTTTCTGCCACATACCACACGTTGTCTCCTTAATATGTGAAAAACGGAATTGACGAGAAGAGAACTATAACTAAGCGTTTTTCTTATGAATTAAGCAATTAAAATAGTTCAAATTAATTTTATACGAGTTATGGAGCTGGCACCTTCGTTTTTATGATAAAATATTTAGCATTATAAGTAAGTGTTTTACAAGTAAGTTATTGGTCACTCCTGCAGAAATTTCCAGAAATCTTCTGATGACACTATTAGATCGCTCTGTAACTTTTTCATGTCAAACCGACATTATGCGATATATTAAAATTATGTCAAAATTATCTCGTCTAATCCAGAACTAGTTCGAATTTGATAAGAATATTCATTTTATTATATTATGGCAAGAAGGGCCAAGGTCAACATTATTCTCTGATTTCCTTCGAGATTAAAGACATTACTGAGTGGAAGAAATCAACGGCTCGTTTTGTTCTGCGAAAAATATTAAAAAATCATACCAACGGGTTTCATCATCTCTAATTAAAAAACTACCTATAGTATGAACCGGATCATCGTTCTCACCAGTTGGTCTTTTTATTGACATTGATGCTGCTTGAAGTGCATTATTGTTCCACTCCTAGGAGGGTAGGCAGAGGAAACCGCAGGGGCCGTAGTTCCTATGACACTCTCTTCCACGCTTTTCGTTTTTTTGTTCGAGGCATTATTTATTAAGTTGCGGAATACAACACCGCGCTTTTGCCTAGTTACCACATTGAAAATCTTCATCTCCCCCGAGTGGGAACAGAACCCACAAACAGTCCTATTTACAGGCAGACGCCGCGCCTCTGTGCCACGACAATCCTCATTTTATTCATGTCTATTTTTCACTAAGATGTAGTTTTTGCTTTAATCCACTATCACCAGCTATTATTGTATTCAATAGTTTTTATCTACTAATCATGCCTTTACAATCGCTTGAAATTTTTGTAGTATACAATTTTGAGTAAATAAATTGCGGAATTTTAGTATTTATTTACATTTTGTAGTTGATAACTAGGCGTTATAAGCTTTCTTTTCTTTTTTTATCATATCTTCTTCTTTATCTTATCTTTCTTTATCTTTATCTTTGTTTCTTTTTTCCTATGGTTTGTATGTCACTGTTCTTAGGGTTGTATATCTTAAAAGAAAAAAATAAAACCTTTATATGCCCACTTTGTTTTCTGTTTATCCACCTGTAACTGTCTTACAGTTGGCATATATATCTTCCTCGAGACCATTATCTCAAAATTTAGGAGATTTCTAACTAAATTACTTGAAACACTGTAAAAAATATTGTTCCAAAGCAATGAATGAAGTTATGAACCCACAGAGTGCAAATATTGCTGATACTTAGGTCTTTGACGTTGTAGCTATTACATTATAAATTTATTTTATATAATAATAATAAATTAATTATTTCTTAACACAGCTCTATAATAGCATTAAGTAAGACATATTGTTATAAACATAGATTAAATAAATGAGTTAGACGTATATAAACGTCTTTGTTTTATCTGTTTTCGTAACTTTTTTAATTGTGCCCCAGAGCCGAGCTTATCTGCTGGTGTTTGCGGCCAGCATTGCCCTAGAGTTTGTAACCTACAGTAACAAGAACATGTTGATTGGATTTTAAGAGTTTCATTTTCAATAAAGTGTCTAAAAGATAATGTAATATATTTAGTGAGATCGATTTATCAGCTTTCCATATAAGATTATTAACAACGAAACCAACGTACGAAAATATCAAGAATTCACGTGGTTTCAGATTGCTATCGTATGCGAACAGTATAATATAGTACAAATTCTATACATAAAAAGATAGGTTGTTAATATAAATAAAAAATATTCTTTTATAACAACACAGGTTAGACCTTGGTTGACTTTCTTTTTTTGTTTGTAACTTCACGCTTTATCCCGCACATGGCAGGGCAGGCAGAGGGAACTGCAGGAACTAATGGAACCTAGTGATAATACACTCCGTTACTTAGTCCCTGCTTTCTCCGTCCCCGCGGGGACGGTTGACTTTCGAAAACACAGTATTGAAGATAGTGGAGAAAGGTCACTTAAAAAGCGTGAGGACTCTCCGGAGAGCATGTACGAAGAGGTTAATGACAGTGGACGAGGCGAAACAGGTAGGCAGAGACCGCAGCGTTGGCGCTCCGTTCTCTCTGACTTCCTCGTTAGGGATAAAGCGTAAAGTTATGTATGTATGTATGCATTTTCACGGTTCTGGTTCAAGCTCTCAATCAACAGCTCTGTATAAATCGGAAAACACTATAACAAATTCAGCATTCTGTTACTTGTCCTATGCAGCATAAATTTGTGCAGCATCAGCATCTAGAAAAAAATCATATTACTTTGAGCTGATTAAATATTGCTCTTTCAAAAAATAATCTGTAGTTTCTGGTCTACCTCCACTTTAATAAGGCGGTCTAGTAAATATCGAAATAGAAGCACTTATTGAAAATAAATGCAATATGAAGCGTTTTATTTTATATAACGGTATTTTCAAATGAAAGCTTTTTCTAGTCGTGGAATAGTCTGTACTTTAAAAAATCATCAAAACATTTCAATTCATTATCACATAAATTAACCTTCAAGTGTTTTGGAAAATCCATTCTTATCTAACACATCTTATCCATTAACAAATTTTGTTTGCGAGATATCGATTTATATTTTATTTTATTTTAGCTTCAAGCTGAATGGATGAAATCCATCTTCCCCGAGTGGGATTTAAACCCACAAAGCATCACGTTTACAGATAGACGTAAAACCTTTGCACCACGAAGGTAATCGATTTCTCTATGTTGTAATATATATTTTATAAACAACAGAAAAGATTTTATTATAAAACAATTTGTTTTCAAGAAGCTATAGCTTTAGTTCTAAACGTAATTAATGAATTCTACTTGTCTAATATATAGCACTACTTACTAACATGTCTTTAGTTCGTGTAGCTTAACGAGTTTCAGAATGGAAATTCGTTATATAATTTACTTAGCTTTCAACTTCGTTATGACGTTAATCTATTTGTTTGATCGAGTAGTAAAAATTTCGGGTAATATTCTCTTAAGACTTTTACTTAGATCACTGAAAAAATATTTTTATTTTTTTATGGGTACTTTATTTTGTTTTTTGGGGAATTATGTGGGTGGCTGAAAAACAAATATAACTATTTACCGATATCTAGATATCATTTCTATATAACAAATTGTTAAAGTTGAATTTTCATAAAAAAAAGCTATTTCTATTATGTTCTATACATCAAGTTAGATATAAACCCAGTCTCAAGATCTTCTTGCGTGAGGTAAAGCCTTCTAACTCCTTCTCTCCTGCCCTCCCTTTCTCTCTCTCCTCCCTTTTCTACCCCCTTTTTAAGAAAGAAAGTTCAGTTTTTTATAAAACAGTTTTTTATAAAATAAATCATAGTAATACCTTTTGTCGATGGCCACTGGCCGTGAGACGTTTATAAGAATTAGATTTGCAGAAAATGTACAGCGATCAAAGTGTATGAAAAGCTCTCCATCAAAGAAAGGACGAAGAATCGGCGACGTGGAAACATTCTCAGGAAATATTTTCTACGTCGACCGTTTAGAAATTAATATAGATAAACGCTTGTTTATTATTTTGACATCAATAATCTTATTAGAAACGGGAAAATGTATTTGTTTGTTTGGCCTTTTATGTTGCAATGATGTGATGTTATATTTTTTTTTAAATTACCGCCTACTTTTAAATTTTAAAATATTATATAGCTTAAAAAAAATAATATATTTGAAAATATACCTTTGTTAAGTGTTTAAGCTAAGGAATCGTTGAGTGTCCCTGAATGTTACTTAATAAGAAGCTTCTGCTAGCAACTTTCAATCACAAAGCTGATAAAACCTGATGTTTTTTTTCACATGGTGGGATAGGCAGAAGGAACAGCAGGAATTATGGGAACCTAGTATTAAGACACTCCGTTCCCTGTTTTTAAAACCTGATGTCCTTTAAACAAAATTATTTTTACAAGCAGCCGTGTCACAATGGCGCAGCGTCTGATCACAAACGCCATTTGAGTGGGTTCGATTCACATTCATTAAAATAAAATTTCTCGCGCCTGCAAAATGAAAAATCACACCGTTGAATTTCATTACTAACGCGAACAAAAAGTATTTCGAAAA